>CDEZ01021471.1:0-10761 GCA_000826365.1 Acanthamoeba royreba | reverse complement strand
GGCTGACTTGTCCTTCGAAGCAGATGCTAAGTACTTGCCGTTGTGAGAAAATTGCACGAACCAAACTTCATCAGTGTGCGCTGTGAGGATATGCGCGGAGTTTCGTGGGAGGCGGTCTCTGTTGGATGAAAAAATGAATCAGAATTGGCCGTGACCATGCTCATAAATAGGTGGGAGTCCATACAAGCTGCACAAGTGATCCTCAAAAAGGGCTAAAGTCTCGTCGTGCATATTGTGGAACAAGCAGTGCGATTTTTGGTACTCCAGCGCTTGAAGAACCAAGGTCTCAAGACGTCGGGGAGGAAGCAGCGTGCTTGACGGAATGTATCCTATGTCACAGATCAGACATCAACATTAGATTGACGACAAAATCGCGTTGGCGCTAGTATACTTACTTCTCAGCGTTTCAAGAAGTTGCGCGCGTGATGAGCCCTGAGCTCCGTCCCAGTTCGCTCGCTGCTTAAGATCATTCGGACTGGAAACCATCATCAAGCTGGTGAGCTTGTGGATGCGTTGAAAGTCCTGCCGAAGCGGTGTCAACTCCCTCCGAAGACATTCAAGAGCCTCTATCACTCGCCCTTGCTCGAGTAGCTCGAGATATTTCTGCTCGTAGATCAGAAATCTGACGCCCTGTACGATACCAGCGTATGAGACTCAAAGATGGGTGGTAGAGCAAGCATAGGGTCCATACAGGCACGTCTTCCTCCTCAACATGAAGTTCAGCGAGAAGAGCCTCCACGGTCTTCCAATCACCGTGCAGTACGCTCTCACAAAACCTGGTAACAGCCTCAGACTGCAAGCGCATCCCCGACTCTTTCACAAGCATGCCGGCAGTTTGACTGTCAACAGACAAACACGACATCCACAAGGTCAGACGACTCTGCCACTGCACATGAGTAGCTCGCAAGAAGGAAGGCATACTCGAAGCCCAAGTCACCAAGCGCTTGAATGATAAGCCGCACATAGTCATCGCGCTTCACGACTGGATATGGAGCTCCCTGGCGAAGGCGAACTTCCAGCCCTAAGCCACCGGGCGTGGGCGATGTCCCATCCTCGTTCCCGTTCTGCATGCTGTCGTGACCGCCCCCGCTGGAGCTGCTGCTCGCAACGAGCCCGCTGGAATCGTTGGACGTCCTTGCTCGTTTGCGTGGGGGCGTGGGCTCCAGATTATGTTCTGATCCTTCCACTGTGGCTGTCAAGATCAAGATAGAGAGAAATCAGACCAGGGTAAGGAAAAAAATGAATGGCACATTTAAATTCTTCGAAATCAATTGAATGGGATGATGCCTCTTTTTCAATGAGAGATTCCTCATATTAAAAAAAAAAAAAGAGATAATGATTCAAGAATGCTCTAGACATGAGTAGGGCAGATGGAACCATTAAAGATGGAAAAGAGGAAGATCGAGCATACCCGTTTGGCTGGCGTGGGGCAAGTAGTTGCGGGAACGATAGCGCTGCTCAAAAAAAAGAAAAAAAAAAGAAGAAGAGGCCTGATGACTCTTGATAACGATAATGAGAAGGACCCCTTCTTTCGGTTCCTCGTAGGTGCCCCTGTTTGCCCCTCGTTCCTCTCCTCAATCAAGACCGTGCTTGTTCAGGAGGGGAGGGTTTGGGCGCTATTGGCCTTCAGATGCCACCAATGTCGCGCCTTTGTCGGACAACACGAAGGTTTTGGTATCTTTTCAACCTAAAACGATGTAAGGAATTTGAATTATCAGAAGGGAAATGGTACGGGAATTCGTTGAAAATTTTTGGTTAAGGTTTCTGTGTTTCTTCTTTATTAATCCGCTTTTTACAATTCATCTTGCATACACTCATCGGAAAGATGGCCACCAAGGCAGCTGGCAAATGCGCCGCTGAGGTAAGGGAAATGAAGAATAATTCTTCTCATGTTTGTTCATTATATGCTCTCCGATTTGATTAAAAAATTATTTATTTGCACGCTGTTACAACTTCAAAACAAATTAATTGATTCACCTCCGACTTACGCCTGCATGTACATGATGATGATGGCAGGGATGTGGCAAACCCGCCAACATGCGATGCCCGACCTGCATCAAGCTGAACCTCCCCGCCATCTACTTCTGCGGCAAGGAGTGCTTCACGAAGGCGTGGCCGACGCACAAGCTGCTGCACACCCTCCTCACCACTTCGGCATCTGGTACGCAGCTCTCTTCCACCCACTGCCGCCAGTAGTGCAAGTCAGCTGACCCATGGCCTTGCCTTTGCGTGATGTTGCCTGCAGCCGCTCCCATTTCTTTCTCGAACGCTGCGAGCAACACCGATGGTAACGTGTTCTCTCATACTGCATGTCGTCCACCATAGTCCTGCTGCTTTGCATGGGAGTGAGAGTTTGTGATGGAGCTAGTTGGTCGCTTACGATGGTACTTTGTGCTGCAGAGCGTTTCGCTGGCTACCCGTTCACTGGGCGATTGCGGCCAGGAGTGATATCACCGATGCGAACGGTTCCCGACCACATCCCCAAACCCGATTATGCTGATACAGGCAAGCCTGCTGAAGTGTAGCTGCTTGCCGCCTCTTCTCTAACATCTCTTCAGGAATTCCCGAGTCAGAGAATCAGTTCAAGAGAGGCAGCATGGCCATTGAAATCAACACGCCCGAACAGGTCGATAGGATTCGAGACGCGTGTAAGGTACTGTCTAAGCATCTAACTCTTGCATCATGGCAGCCACATGACGTGGAACCTCCTTCATTCTATCTAGATCGGTCGCGATGCTCTAGACCTTGCAGGTTCCCTCATTAGGCCAGGCATTACGACCGATGAAATCGATAAGGTACATGTTCAGTGTTAATATAGTGCGAGATACGTGAAGGCATGGCACTCATAAGGGGCATCGATGCCATCCAGGCTGTGCACGACTACATCGTTTCTCAGGGCGCATACCCTTCACCGCTAAACTACAAAGGATTTCCGAAGTCCTGCTGCACGTATGTCACTGTGCATTTGCATCTCCAACTACTTGTTGATTACCGTGGAATTTATCAGATCAATCAACGAGGTAGTTTGCCACGGCATTCCTGACAGTCGGCCACTCGAGAATGGCGATATCTGCAACGTGGATGTATCTGTCTTTTACAAGGTACCGTGATCACGATCAAGTTCTGTGTAATGTGCTAATTTTGAAATAGGGGTATCATGGTGACGTAAACGATACTTTCTTCGTGGGCGAGGTTGCTCCTGAGGCTCAGAGGCTTGTCCAAGCCACTTACGAGGCCCTGGAAGAAGCTATCAAGATCGGTACGTGCGCAAATCAACGCGGTGAGTGATCGCAGGCATTTTACGTTGAAGTATACGTGCAGTTAAGCCAGGTAGGTTGTACCGAGATATAGGTCAGGTAATCTCCAAGCATGTTAGCAAGCACAACTTTTCGGTCGTACGCACGTATTGCGGTCATGGCATCGGAAGTCTCTTCCACACGGCCCCTAACGTACCACACTACGCCAGTACGTCGCTTATCATATTTCAATATCATTACGCCTTGGCTTGACAACAGGTAATATATTCAGAAAACAAAGCCGTTGGCGTAATGAAGGTTGGTCACGTGTTCACGATTGAACCTATGATCAACATGGTACCTAGCGATTATGAGCACCCTGATCTCGGACGCCTGAGTGCTTACTCTATTCTAGGGTGACTTCAAGGATGTGCTCTGGCCGGACGATTGGACATCGGTGACAAGGGATGGTAAGCTCTCGGCTCAGTTCGAACACACTCTTGTGGTCACTGAGACTGGTTACGAGGTGAGGACTCTTAGCATCCCGCTCTGTCTTCCTCTTTCTAACCACGTTGGGCATTTTTTCAGGTGTTGACCGCTCGTACCAGCAAATCCTTTCCCTATCCTTGGCTCAAGTGATTCTTCATCAATTTATGCGTCCTCCATGGCAAGTGCATCCAGGCCTACCTAGCCTAGTCGGGAATATGTACAACCATACCAAGAGCAACGACGAGAGGTTGTGCGTGCCTCCAGACCAGCGGCCTTGCTCGCCATGCGCCCTACTATTTTTTCAATCATCGTTTCGTTTATTTCAAAAGCGTTTTCAAAGCAGAAAAAGATTTCGCAAACAGCGCAAGTTATTGGCGGGAAAGCGGGGACCTACTTCGGGCCACCACCACGTAGAGGAAGGCGAAGAGGTAGGCGAGGAGCTGCATCACCCATCCGGCCAGGTGCATGCCCTGTTCGGCGAGGCCTCGACCGGGCAGCCGCGCCACCACCTTGTCCACCACCGCCCGCGCGGGTGCGGCGATGAAAGCGGGTACACGGCCGGCGGTGCTCGGCTGCGCGGCCGCCGGCTCGACCTTCTTGGCTACGGTCGTCTCGCGCACGATGGTCGAATGTACTTCCTTGGTCTCCTTCATCTGCTGTGCTGGTGCTGACCCTGCCGTCCTGTTCAACTTACGTTCCTGCTTGTCCAGGACCTCCTTGCGCAGTTCGAGCTCGATGGCGGTGCGGTTGAGTAGTTCTTGCTTCTCGGCCAGGCTCTTCTCCTTTACCTTAAGTTCGGTCATCGAGCGTTCGTGAGTCTTGCCAGCGCTGCGGAGCTGGTCCATGCGGGCCTTCATCACCTTGGCCCGCTTCTCTTCATCGTGAAGCTTGGTCTCGGCGTCGCGCGCACGCGCTTCGGCATCGCGCAGCTTGGATTCGGAGGTCTGTAGGCGCGACCTGAGTTCCTGGCTTTCTTGCATGAGACAATCGAACTCGACGAGCCGACCTTGGAGCTGCTTGATCTCTCCCTTGAGTTTCTCGATGCCTTCCTGCCTCTTGGACGCGGCAGCGCCTTCCACCAGGCTCAGCTGGGCCTTCGATCGCTGCAATTCTTCCGTAAGGCCAGCCATCGCTTGCTCCTTCGTTCTGAGATCAAGTTTAAGGCCAGCGAGCTCCTCTTCCGTCACCATCATCACTCTCTGCTTCTCGCGTACATCCAGCTCGATGCTACCGCGCTCCACGCGCATTCGATTAAGGGACTCGTTGAGATCGAGCACTTCCTGACGTAGCCTCCCTATCTCCAACTCCTTGGTTCGCAAGGTCTTCAGCTGTCCCTTGATGCGTTCGAGTTCTTCTCCCTTATGCTTGAGCTCGGCCACCTTTGTTTCACGCAACTTGCGCTCGTCGGCAAGGCTCTTCGTGAGCGTGCGCCGTTCATCCTCCCGCACCTTGGCCTCCTCCTTGATGGTGTTGCGCTCGCGAAGCAGATCGGCCTTCTCTTGTTCGCTGGTCTGGATGGCCGCTTTCAGCCGCTCTCCCTCTCGCATGATATTGACCATCATTGTCTTCAACTTGTCGTTCTCGTTTTTGTGGGATTCATTCTTCGCTGATAGCTCAGCTGCCAGACCATCGCGCTCCTTCACGGCATCTTCTCGTTCTCGCCGAGCGGTATCGAGAGCCAGCCGAGCGGACTCAAGTTCGAGCAGTGCCGCGTTGAGCTTGATCTCCATGGCCTTCTCCTTTTCCTTAACTTCTTGCTCCTGCTGCGCTCGCGATTTAGTGAGGGATTCAATCTGGGTCTGGAGCGCACTGAGCTGCTCCTCTCGCTCGGCCAGAGCTTCGCGAACCTGCTCCGCTTCTCGTCGATCTTCCTCGATGCCCTTCTTAACGTCTTGGGCTCGCTCTTCTGCCTCCTTCATTTCTTCCTTCATACGCTGCATCTCCTGTTCCATCTCGCTTAGCATCTGGTCGCGCTGCCGCACTCTCGCAGCTGATTCTTCGGCGTGTTGCTTCATCCGGTTTCGTTTGTTCTTCAGCTTGCCGTTCAAGTCGGCATACTTGGCCATGGAGAGGGCTACCTGCGCGCGCATATCTTCTCGTATACGCTCGCTTTCCTTCAAACTCTGTTCGAGCTGTGCTATCGTCTCGCGCGCGCGGTCGAGCTCGGCATTACGCTCATTGAGATCGCGCTCGATCGCCTCGAGCCGGGCCTCCTTTTGAATCCTTTCCTCGCGCTCGCGTTCCATCTTCGTGATGAGCTCGGCGCTTTCCCTCATCAGCTCATTGATACGCTTCTCGCTAGCTGCTTCCTTCTCGATGATGTCATTCTCGAAACGACTGCGCTCGGATTCCAGTTGCAGCTTCAGATCATCGATCTCATGCTTCTGCTTTTGGCTCAGCTCCTGCTGTTCATCTGACTTCTTACCGAGCTCGACTCGCTCGCATTCGAGGGCCTTGTGCTCCTCTTCCAGCTTGGACCGCTGCTCTCGTTGAAGCTTCAGTTCGTTTTGCATCACCTCGAAGCAATGCTGGCTGGTATCAGCGTCGCGACGAAGCTTGTCGATCTCTTGCCTCAATGGCTCGATGTCACGTTCCCTCTGCTGCTCGATCGACTGGCGCAGTCGCTGCATCTCCTTAACCTTCTCCTGTAGCTCACGAGCACGGGCTTCAGCGTCCTTTTCAAGGGCGTCTACCCTTTCCTGGGCAGTCCTCAACTTAGCCTCGCTCTCGGTGCGCTGCTTCTCTCGCAACTCCCTAGCCTCGGTTAAATCACTCTGACGCTGTTCCATTTCCTTCTGTAGCCGTTGGATCTCACTGTCACGCGCCTGCAGCTGCTCCTGCAACTTACCCACTTCCTCAGCATTGCTCTTCTCAGAGTCAGCCTGCACACGTGATAGCTCCGCTCGCAGCGAGTTGCGCTCCGCTTCCAGTCTCTGATGCTCATCGGAGAGCTTCTGCCTCTCACTACGCAAGGAGTCCATCTCGTGGTTCATCTTCTCTAGCTGATCGCTGAGCGATTTGATGGTCTGCTCTCGTGAGTCAACGGCTTCCTTCAAGCGCGATTCCGCAACTCTTAACTCGTTCCGCAAGCGCTCCAGCTCGTCTAACCGAGACGCCAGTTCGGTGTCTCTTGTCTCCACCTGTTTACGAAGGTCTTCCGCAGTACGCTCGTACTCCTGTGTACGCCGTTCGAGCTCTCCCTGGCTCTCTGTTATGCGCTTGGCTAACTCCTCTTCGCGCAGCTTTGCCCTCGCTATGTTCTCCTGCATCTGTGCCTGTAACTTCTGGGCTTCCATCAGCTGTCCATCGCGATTCTGAAGCTCTTCTACAGCACGTCGCATTTCATTCTCGGACTGTAGTTGTTGATCCGCAGCGCGACGGTAATCCTGCTTTGCTCTTCGCAGAGCCTCTTGATGTACGCTCAGCCTCTGTTCGAGGTCTTCTACATGTATCTCTTTCTCCGCTTCTGCCGGCCGTTTGGTTTGCTTACCTGATACCACCATCGCCATGTTATCATCAGGACATCTTTGCTGCACATCGCCCGAACGTACCAGCTCTGGCAAAAGGTCTTTCTCTCCTCTTCTCAAACTCGACGTTTTCTTTGGGATCGGCCATTCTAGGACCAGCTGAAGCGCTAAGTAAGCAACAACTTTGAGGAGCTTCTTCGGTTTAGCGTACCTTGACTGTTGGGTTGTGTTAGAAAGGTGTATGGTTCAAACTAAGTTATACACGCACCCTTAGACCCGATCGGCTTCGGGGAGGCGCAGCAAGATGACACTCGCCAGCAGAACCAGCTCTTGCTGAAACATCTGGGAATGTGTGTCTCGCAAACCGTGTGTATCCCAGCGAAACGCCGTGCAAAACAAACTTTCGAAAATCTGTAAGTATTTCAGATCCCGAGCAAAGAGATCTAGGCCCGTGGGATGTCGCGTGTTCACGAAAGGCGAAGGATTCTTCTGCTGCGCGAAGGGGTGCCGACATTTTCTACAAATCCTGAGACACCTACCATACGGAAGTTCACACGGCGATATGAAATTACGTACAAAATTGTCCGCACACTGACGCACTCGCTGCCTCTTCAGCGTTTCGCACACTTGTGGTTCTTTTGTCCGAGAGTCGGTACGTCAAGAGGAAGCTACTCGTTCGTCAGAGCCTTCTGTGGTTCTTTGTCACACGTTTGTGCATCGGCGAGATCTTATCAAAGTTCAAGTTCTCCAGTTCCCCAGCATCCGGATCCGATCCCTACGCGCATTTTTTTTACGATTTGAGATGAAGTCGATTCTGGTTCTTCTTCTTGTGTCCGTCTTGGTGGCCTTGGCCTCAGCCCAGAGCGAGACCATCGTGGAGGTGCTCGCCAAGGAGCCCCACTTCTCGCAGGTCAATCAGAGCCTCGTGGGCAAGCCCATCGAGACCTTCCTCGCCGATCCCAACGTCACGGCCACGTTCTTGCCGCCTATCAATCAGGCTACGCCGCTTAATCTCACCAATCAGGAGCTCGCATACCATGTCCTGAATGGCACCGTCCTCAACGTCACCACCCTCAACGTGATCACCCTCCTGACGAGCGCCTGCTCGTTGGCCTCCCTCAACAATGGCTACCAGCGCATCAAGGTCACCTACGACAATGGAACCGGTAAATTACTCCACCCTTCCATTTTCCTTTGTCTTCCTCATTATTTCTGGAAAATCTTGTAGCGCGATTTTGAGGAAGATGGATTTTTTTCATCTTTGGTGGAGATGGGTCATGATGAAAAGGTGATTGGTAGGGAACATGTGGGACTCATGTTTTTTCCCAATGGATTCAGTGTACCTCGGTCCCAACAAGGTGAAGCTCAACCTCACCGCCCTGGCTGCCAGCAACGGTGCCATCCACGGCCTGTCTGCCCCGATGGGATTCCCCTCAGACCTCAACACCCTCGTCGGGGCTGTACGTCTTCCCCAACTCACGCCACAGATCTCTCCCCCACCCTTGGTTGATCCTTCGTTCGGGTCTTACTAACCTCTACTCTTACCTCTGCTAGGTGGCCGAACTGTCGACTCTGGGTACCCTTCTTGAGAAGGCCGGCGTCGTGCTCAACGACAGCAAGCCTGGTCTTACTGCCTTTGCTCCCGTCAATGATGCGTTCACCGCGCTGCCGACTCTGGTCACCCAGTACCTCGCCTCTGAGGCTGGTCTCGATGACCTGCGGTCAGTCCTCAGCAACCACCTCGTCGCTCGAGTCGTCTACTCCGACCAGCTTCCCCAGGGTAACACTGTCGTGACCACTCTGGCCAATGAGGTACCACTCTTCCAGCTGCACCTTGTCACCAGGTCTAACTCAGACATCCCGACCGTAGAACATCACCATCAGCGTCAGCGGTGCCAATGTGACCGTGGATAACGCTGCAGTCGTTGCTGCTGATCAGCTCGCCAGCAATGGTGTCGCTCACGTCGTCAGCAAGGTACTGTTCACACAATGACATCTAAGCCTTTCTTGATCTCACAACGTGCACGTACTTTGTGTACCGTTAGGTGTTGGTCCCCAGCTCGTTCCAGTTCTCTCTCCGTAAGGCACTCCTCGGTCTTGGCCTCTCCAACTTCGTGACGTATGTTCCTCCCTTCCCTTCTGTCACTGTAGCAGTTACTAAATGCAGGCTCATAGCGCTCTTGAGAGCTTCAACTTGACCCAGTACCTTGACAACACCACTCCTTACACTATCTTTGCTCCGACCAACGATGCGCTGCCCTTGAATAAGAACTACACTGCTGGTGAGCTTCAGTACCACATTGTCCAAAAGTACCAGGCCGAGCTTTCTGTACTTTCCTCCTTCCTGCATGTCGTCTCGACATAGAGCTAATATTCAAGTTGTAATCGCAGGAGGGCCTTCTTTCTTCTGAGTATGCGCTCCCTACCGACAATATGGCTTACCAGCAACTTGAGGTCCGTAAGGACGGTAAGCAATTTACTGTCAACGGTGTTGCTGTACCTGCTGGCCAGGTGTGTCTATCAACTTCTTCAGTTTGGCCGTACCGCCTTGTCGCTGATCTCTCACTTGTTTAATCAGGGTGTCCAAAATGTAGGTGTGGTCTATGTGGTCGACAACATCATCAAGGCTCCTAGCAGAAACATGGTCGCCGCTGTGAAGGAGTACGGAGGTTTCAACAAGTTCCTTCGCGCTGTCAGCCTCACTGGTACGTGCTAATCTGCATGTACGGTCATCCGAGCTCGGCTAATATCTTGCTCTGCACATAGGTGTCAGTGTGCCCAATGACACAACTGTCTTCGCTCCCGTTGATTCTGCCTTCACTGGTCCTGTTGCTGACTATCTCCTTCTCAACACGACTGACTCAAACAAGTACCCTCGCTTTGTCGCCAACCCAGATTTTGTCCTTGAATTAACTCACTGTCGTGACTAGGGATCTGCTCTCCATTCTCCAAGTTCATGTGGCTGCTGGCCGTAATGTCTACTACGTCGATGGCACTCCTGCCCTCAACGCGACCTCTCACATTACTACTCTCAATCCTAGCAGCAATCTCACAGTGACCAGCGTCGTACGTCGTCACCGATTACAAGTCTTGTAAATTGCGACTCATAATGGGATATTCTAGAATGGCACCGTGTACCTTAACTCCTCCGCTGTCGTCGAGCGCGACATCTTGGCCTCCAACGGTGTGGTCCAGGGTATTGCAAGCGTCCTGATCCCGAGTGACTTCCGCCTGACTACAGGCAAGCTCGTGGAGGGCTTCAAGGCTGTCAACTTCAACAGACTCACCGTATGATCTACCACTCAGTGGATTGCTTTATATCTCTTAACCAATTTCCTACTCTAGACCCAAGCCAATCTCAGCTTCGTCCTTACTGGAACTGAGAGCTTCACCGTTTTTGCCTTCACTGATGACGCCTACGTGACGGTGTGTAAGCCCTTATTGACTGTATGAATGGACGAGACTTACCAGTCTGACTCGTGCAGGCTCCCGAGGAGTACATCAATAACCCCTCCAAGTGGCCTGCTGTGATTAAGACTCACATCTTCAATGGCACTATTGCGGAGCTC
>CDEZ01021470.1:0-16911 GCA_000826365.1 Acanthamoeba royreba | reverse complement strand
GGCGAGACGCAGGAGGAGCTCCTGCCCGTCCTCGACCGGCTGCGGGCCGCCGGCGTCGGCGCCATCCTGGACTACGCGGCCGAGGCCGACGTACCCGCGCCGAAGGCCCAGCCGCAGGCGGATCACCCTCACAAGCAGGTTAATGATTTAACGCCGTTCCCATATCCCTCAACGCCAGCTACACCCGTTGGCCCGCCATCCCCATCCCAGTTCTTTAGGGTACCTTGGTCATCACCATGTTCATCACGATCACATGTGCGCAAGGTTCACTCACCTGAATGATTGCTTTGATTTCCTACAGCCCGACAAGTCACTGGATAGACGTGAGGGCGTGGTATCGGCGCGCACATACTATTATGAAGACGAGGCACACTGTGACGCCAACGCCGAGATCTTCCACTCTTGCGTACAGGTACATCTGTTCCATATAAAAGGCCTTATATCTGCCTCTATCTTCTTGCATTCCTCACACAGTGCCTTTGACAGAGCGCTGGAATGCGACCGGACGGCTTCGCTGCGATCAAGGTGACTGCTTTGTGTCCACCCGTCTTGCTTATGAGGCACGTGCACACTGCCGCTGTGGTGTGAGGGAGCTTTTGCCCTGGGAAAGGAACAATGTTGTGCGAGCCCACTGCCCTACCGCCGACTTACGTATGTGCTTGCCGGACGTCTTCCTACCACAGGATCTCTCATATCCTAGAAGAGAGTCGACGCCTGTTTAGGAGCATGTCAGAAGAAGGTAACTGGTTATCCGTAGTCAAGATTAAGGTAACGCTAATCATCGGGCTGTATGCTTAGGGCGAGACCTGGTCGGCAAGCCGATTGAGAGTTTGCCCTATCTTTCTCGAACCATCAGCAAAGAAAACTTCCTTAAGGTGCTCAGCATGCTGAACGTCAACCTCGCACCTGTCGAGCAGACTGCATTGTTCGCTGCCATGGTACGTACGCTAGGCAAGCATGCAAGAAATGGTTATCATGACTCACCCATGTGGGTTCTACGCATTATCACTAGGATATTGATAAGAACGGCGTGGTGGACTATGTGGAATGGCTGGAGTCAGTCCAACCCAACGATTCGACGCTCCATCCCTTCTTCCGGGCAGGCAACAACGAAAAGGAGTCTCTGCTGCCCAAGCTTAACGATAAGGAGATGCAGCAGATGGATAACATGATAGACCGACTGGAACGTCTGGCTGAGCTCGCAGCTCTCAAGAAAGTGCATCTTATGGTCGACGCCGAGCAGACCTATTTCCAGCCTGCCATCGATCACATGGTTCTCAACCTTCAGAAGAAGTTCAACAAGGAGTTCCCAGCCATCTACAACACATATCAATGCTACCTCACCAACACTGACGGTTCGTGGAACTTCACTTGTGTTATTGATGCGATTTCTGATTAGAGCTGCTCCGAATCACAGGACGAGTCGACATTGATCTTGCTAGGGCAGAACGGCATGGTTATTACTTCGCCGCTAAGCTCGTGCGTGGGGCGTACATGGTCCAGGAAAGAAAGCGTGCTGATAAGGTATACACAAACCTGAAAGTTAAACTACTTGTCCCCTTGGATGGTGAACTCACCAAACCCGCTCTTTTTCATCCAGTTTGGCTATAAGGATCCTATCTGCGCTACGATCCAAGATACTCACGCCAACTATCACAAGGTCATGGACACCATTCTCAAGCACATTCATCGGGCGCAGATAATGGTGGCTAGCCACAATGAGAACTCAGTTCGATTCGCAGTACAGAAGATGCAGGAGTACAACATCCCCAGACAGAATGGCGGCGTCTACTTCGGTCAGCTTCTCGGTACATTCCTGCACTTGCAGCCTGTATGAACGTGTCTTTACTCAACATCGACACATGCATGTACTACAGGCATGTGCGATCATGTGTCGTACTCTCTGGGTGCTGAGGGCTATGGCGTGTATAAATACGTCCCGTATGGACCCGTGCGAGAGGTTCTGCCTTACCTCATCCGTCGTGCTGAAGAGAATGGCGATATGTTGGGCGGCGCACAGAAGGAGCGCCAGCTGATCGCCCAAGAGCTCAAGCGCCGCAAGATATTCCTCGGTGGTGGACGGACATGATGATATAACTTGTGGACTTCTGCATTGCCATATCTTTCGCACCTGATGTGGAAGAAGAGGGACATGCAAACGGGACTACATAGGGAATGAAATGGAGAACTCTATATTCAGACTTCTCTGGAAGGTAAATGTTTGATACAATTTATCGGTTTCCTCCTGTTGATCTACGCGGCGAAGGAGAGCGGCCTGCGAGCACGCACCAGCGAGGAAACGATGTGCACGACGCGACGGCGGAAGCCCACGTTGAAGGTCGGGACGAAGGTGTTCGACGAGAGGGTCGTCAGGCCAGCCAGGTAGCCGTCGAGCAAGTGGGGCAGCAGCTCCTTGTTGAGCTTGATGGCCAGGTTGACGCCGATGTGCTTGAAGCCCATCGCGCCGGGACCGACCATGGTCACCGGGTCGACGTCGTTCTCCGCCACGCGCAGGTTGTGGGCTCCGAGGCCGAGCTCGTGGTAGTAGGTGGCGCCCTTGTGGTTGAATACGCGAGGCGAGCCATAGGTGATCGTACGTACCTTGTTCCTCAGAAGCTCGTCAACGGCTAATGAGGAGGAGCATGTGTTGCGGGCGAAGGATGCCAAGTACACGCCAGCAAGCGTGGCTAGAGCACCACCAAGGCTGTGGCCAACGATGGTGATCATATCGAAGTCGGCAATGGTGGAGAGGCCCTGGAGGCTGATGAGCTCGGTGAGGATGGTCTGAAGCTGGGGCCAGATCGACTCGAACGAGTTGAGGAAGCCCGCGTGGCACCACGCGCCGGAGGGCATGAGGCCGTTCTTGGGGAAGGCTGGCAGGCCGTTGAGATCGGTGACAAAGAGGTCGTAGAGGGTGGACGTCCCCTTGAAGGCGATCGTGAGGCGCTTGTTGTGGGCGGTGGCAAAACCTTGGGCCGCGACGCTCTCAAAGGTACGGACATCCAGGTCCGGCGAAAAGCAGTACTCGAGTTGGCCGGTGGGCAGGTAGGCCATCGAGGCCATTTTCACGTACTCACAGGTCTCGGAGTGGGAAAACCCGGCAAGTTGCTCAAGTTGCTCGTTGCTGATAAGCTCGAAGTCCTGAGAGAGGGAGTCATTGTCGGTGGAGTCCTCCTTGATGGTTGAGGTGCAGTTGGCGTTGAAGTCAAGGAAGTGGAAATCGTCGTAGGTGAGGCTCTTGTCGAGTTGGAGTTGAGGAGCCGGCACAGTGGTAGCGGGCGAGGTCGGGAAGAGCTTGCTTACAAATTTGCGGAGGAAGGCCATGTTGTAGGTGTCGTTGTAAGTCGAAGTTGGTAGTAGACGTTGTAGGTGGAGGTAGTCTAGTGGTCGTTTTGTTGAGCTTGGTGTTGAGCGTGGGAAGTTTGTATGTTAGAATGACTGCTAGTGCGTTGTAGGTTGGCCTTGGCGGGCGTCCGTAAGCGGGGAGAGTCTTCTTTTGCGGAGGGACATACGCGCTCGTCTGTCATTGGTTAAAAACTCCGACGATAATAAAATCATTCAAGAAAATGAAGAGAAATATGAAGGAAATTGGTAGAAACCTGTCCGATCCACGGTTTCGATCCTGGTTGCCGGCAGTCGTCAGGTACTCCATCGAAAGATGCATCTTTTGCATCTTCATCTTTGACGTTGCCTCATCTCATCTACAAAATGTGAGTGGGCTAGCACAACGTAGAGAGGGCCTTATTATTATTATTTGTACCGTACCGAAGTAGGTGATCTCTCGTCCAACTCCCATGGACGCCCCTTCTCTGCACCAGGACCTCTTGTGCGTCTCTTCTCCGTTTCATCTCGTGGGGGCGCTGCCGTTGCTGCAAGGAAACGCCTCAAGTTGAAGATGTAGGCTTACAGCAACGTTGTTGTTCGCGAGGAGCTGTGACAGCGGGGAAGGGACGCGTCAGCAGCGCGCAGGCGTCCTCAAGAGGAACGGTCGCGCAGGTGCTGCTTCTCGTCGATACGTCCGCGCTGCTGGCCTCGGGATCCCAACAGCCACGCGGACGGTGAAGGCGGTGGAGCAGGAACAGTCCCACTTGAGTTGAGATTCCACGTTCGCTCATGGATGGCCTTGCGGTTGCGTCCCTTGCTTTCCTCAGCCTTGGCATGCTTGCTGCTGTTCTCCCGCTTGTGGAATAGCACGTCGTAGTTGCTCACCATCCCTGCAATGAGGTCGGTGATGTGCGTCCTGATGATGACAATGATGAAAATGATGATGATGATGACGATTGGTGGCTTGTCAGCAGCAGAAGCAACAAGAAGGGGAAGGGGGGTAGGGATATTACCAGTCGGAACGCACGATCTCTCGACGCCGGGGGGTGAGTGGGAACCCGATGGGCTTGGGTGAGTCGATGCACTTGGAGGGCTCTATCAACGTCTCACCAACGTCGCCCACAACTTCAGATCCTGAGACAGAATCGGGTGAAGTATCTTCCGCCCTCATGGGACGGATGATGTAGGGCGCCAAAACGATCGACAGCTGAGCCAACGTGAGGTTCCGTCCAGTCCTGATAGAATGCACAAGAATGGTGTTAGCCCTATCGATCTCCAATTCCAGCCTCAAGCAAGCCACATATGTGGACGCAATCCATACTTGCACCCGGCGGAGAGTTCATCGATGCCCTTCATCAGACCGAGCAGTCGGCGCAGAACCCGCTGTCGAGATCGATCAAGCTGGGAGATGATCGTTTGCAGTTGCCGCAGCCGCTCCGAGCCCTTGAGCTCTGTTTACGTAATGAGCAGTCAAGCGTGAGAAAGGCAACCAATACTCAAAACTTTCAAACCAAGACAAAGCAATAGTACCGCGGAGTGTAATGATTTGATTATATCGCGGTAGGATCGGCGATGTCAGCGATGCCAGATAGTCCAGCAACAGGCTTGAAATCACTCTCACTGCAGAATCAACCAGGTCAATGACTGCAAGGGTGTTGCAACTCCACTTGATTACCTTTGTGGGATGTTCGTAATGTAGAAAAGATGGAAACAGGGAATCCAATTGCTTCCAATGCGGGGAATTTGCCCTTCATCACCTCTTCGATCACATCATCATGTGCGAGTTGATCTGCAATCATGACCATCAATCAGTAATAGCAGCAGAGAAGGTGCATGCAAAAAGTCGAAGTGTGGGCGAACCGTTATCAGTTTGAAGCAGCTCCTTTAGCATTTCAAGATACTTGAGGTCGTCGTAGGTCGTACTGAACAAGTTATCAAGAAATTCTTCCTTCGACTTCTTCTCTGATGGATCATTAACCGTACTGCCTTGTCCTTGTTTGCCCGGGGCTGCCGAGCTTCCTTTGCTTTCAACAAGCTTCCGGAGCACCTTGTAGAGATAATGCAGCATAGACACGATGAAGTTCATCCGCCGAGACTGGTCTTCTCGCAACTTGGCTTTAAGAATTTGTTCCTTAGCAAGGTTGATCGCCATGAGCTGTTTCTCCCTTCGTTTGTTGATGTCTGGTTCGTCTTCACAATCGGCCTCTACCTCCTCGACTTCGTCTTCATCGCCTTCAACCATAACTAATGAGCTTTCGCGGCCATCTATAGCCTCTTGTGCTCCATCTGGCTCTTTTCCTCGTCCCATGTACGAGTTGCGCCATACAAGACCTAAGCTCTTCTCCTCCCATTCGCCGTCGTCATCCACAGATCGCATCCCAATGTTGCCGATCGTCTCGATCTCTTCCGGAAAGAAGTCAAGATCCCTCGCGAGACTTCGTAACTCCCCCGATGCATCTGCGGAAAGCGGCTCTGGGAGGCTCAGCCGGAAGGAGGACATCGAAAGAGAGGATGTGCGAGAGTAGTTTGAAGCATTCTCTGAAGACGATGAGGAGGAGCCCATCGAGAACCTGCAATCAATAGCAGCATAAGAACGGACTGCTAAGCTACATCAAGTGAAGGACAGGATTAAGCGCACCTCCTCTTGTTCAAGGTGACGCCCTTGTGCCTTCCAAGGGTGGAAATTACATTATGCGGTGCGGCTGATGTTTTCTTGAACCGATAAGCGTTAGGAAGAGAAACGACGGGTCCTCTATTCTCCATCCCGTACTGTCGAGCTAGCTCGTCAGGATTGATTTCACCGCTAAGTTGTACGAGAACCTCATCTGCAACAGATAGCGGTTGAGTTACACAACAATGGAAATAGAGCCGTTAGATCAGATTGCACCTTCAGTGGTCGCTCTTCGGAATGACTCAGAGGGTGAAGAGTCTGTTATGGATACGAGTGAGAAGACTTGGATTAATGAGAAACGCAGAGTACACGAACCGGAGAGCTGAGTCAGATCGAAGTCCAGGAGCTTGATGGTACATATAGCTGCAATCCACTCATCCATATCCTCCTCGGTGTCCGCCATTAGATAGTAGCTGAATTGATTACGGAGGATTGTTATACTTGTGAAGGTACTGGAAATTGAAGAGTGAAACATACCTTGGGTGCCATCTATTGAATGCTGAGCACGGGTCGGTTATCTGAAACACAAATCCTCTCTTTCTTACTGGCAGTTCTGGTATGCACGCGTTATAACTAACTCATCCATACATGGGCAGAGGCACGTGTGCACATACTAATTCCGTGCTTCTTAAAGTCGTCATCAGTAGTGAGCAGTTCTACAGAGCATCGATCCTGTTTGTGAATAAGTAACAGAAGTAAAGAAGTAACTAACTAGTTCAAGAAAGGACGAACCACAGGTATGAACCCCAAGGGCGTTTTGATCTGTTTGGGCGAAAATAGAATCAATAGAATGCAGAGAAAACTGTAGATGTGAATCACCGTACCTTGGTTGTGCGATAATAGTAAAGCATGTTGCCGCGTAAGACGAACCATCTGCGTTTCCAGTTCTTCACAAATCACAACATAAAACAATGACTTGAGACGATGAACATCATTGCCTCTAGGAGCATATGTACCTTGACAATACCACCACGCTTGGTGAGCCATCCCTGCCTTTCAATGGGGTGGGTATCAATCACGGGTTCCTCCTTGCGCAAGTTCTTGGCCGGAGAGTCCGCAATCTACATACATATCGGGGGATCAAAGTGAGCATTGAGTCTAAAGCTGAAAGCCTTCTCTAGCTAAGCTTACCTTGAGGTTAAGTGCGCGCATCCATTCCTCCATCTCCTCTTCATTGTCGGCAAAGATGTAGAAGGCTGGATGGCGGCGACAGAAAACACCAAGGGGATCATACAGTTCAAAGCAATACCTATCATCATCCATGCAAAATCAATGTCAAATCCAGCAACTTCAGGATAAGCTTCATGAAAGAGCGTTACCTTAGCCGTCTTCCTCTACGCCTCATCTCGGAGATCCGAATACAACAGCGGGAGAGGGGTATGAATCCTAGAGGGGTCAGATCCTATGAAGGACCACAAGAGCAAAGTATCAGTTATTTGGAGTTCATCTCCCGATGTGAACCAACTACGTACCCCAGGTTTCTTGTAATAATAAAGCCGATCATCAGATAGAATGAACCATCGCCTTCAACATAACAGAGACATAAACCTCATCAGCATTGAACGCATCTCTATTCCTTCCCACAGTGCACATGTACCTCTTCCAGTTCTTTACTCGGCCACCCTGAACGTTGAAAGAATCAATTAATGATCAGTTAACATTTCTATCCACCGAGCACACATGCCACAGCGTTCGCTGTACCTGCTTGGTGAGCCAGCCCTCCTTAGAGGGAGTATCGTAGCGGCTGAAGGAGAAGAAGCCCACCGACTGTTCACCACACGCGAGTTAGTATTGTTAAAAATAATTTTCTACTATTATATAATAAAAATAGTACGAGATGTTCAGTTTTCACTATTTTTGGTAACTAATTTGTACTGTCCCATTTCCTTCGTTCTTTTTCGCTTTCGTTCTTTCTGTCGTTTTCGTTCTTCACTTCATAGTGGCCTTTGGGGATACCTACCTTTACTCGTTGCAGTGGGTTGTCCTTCGACGTTGTCTGGCCCTTGCGTGCTCCCGTCGGCACGGAAGCCTCCGGCGGAGGCGAGCTGGGTCGCTGCATCCCGCCGCCACCGCCTCGCGCACGTTCGCGGTCCTTCCGCTGCAACCACGCTGAGACAGCCTGCCCGGCCTGGTGCGCCATCATCGCAGCTGAGTCTCTGCGCTCGCCCGGTCCTGGACGACGTAGCTCTCCTTCTCCTCCTTCTTCTTCCTCTTCTCCTCCTCTTCCCGCGTCGGAGTCGTCCATGGTGAGGCCGTCGGTGAGCTCGCTCACGAGCATGTCCACCATCGCGTCGTCTACGACGCCTGCCAAACTCGAGTCAGTCGTTGCGAAGGTGACCCGCGAGGCGGCTGAAGGAAGAGTAGTAGTCGTCGAAGAAGAAGTAGAAGCTGCCCCAGCGTCAAGTAGAGGAGGCACAGTCCCGGCGCCGCTTGCAGCTTCCGCTGCCGCCTGGCCTGCGCTATTGCCGTCGGGGAGGCGGAGCCGCGGCGGTGGCGGCGAGCCGGGCGCCGTCCGTTTGCGCAACATGACCGGGCTGGTGACTAGATTCTCCTCCATACCCTTCCTTTGCCTTGGCCTTTGTTCACAGGTACCTCCCCTCTTTGTGTTCCCTCCTCTCTTTTTGGAGACGAGCCGGTGGAGAACTGTGCCTTATGGCTTTCTCCTTTGCCCTTTTCTCCTTCTTCTTCCACTCCTTGTTGTCCTCGTGTCGACTTGCTTTAGTGTAATTATCTGCTTAAAATCTCCATTTTACAAATTTGCTATTGGTGAATACTTTGTAGACATGTCTACATAAACACCATCCATCTCGGAAATCAAACAAGGAGAAGAGATCAGGGGCGTAGCGTGGTCATTACGTAGCTCAGGGCGTCCTTACCTTCACTGGCGTGTCCTTCTCCCGCTCACCGGAAGCAGCCCTGGTATGTGGTGTACCTTTCACTTTCTTCTTCTGGTTGTTGTCTACATGTAGCGGTGCTCACCAGGGATGGTGGTGCAGTTAACTCAGTGGTGTCAGAGTGGAATGAAGAACCGGCCATCGAAGTAGGACGTCACGGCAGAATCCTTCCACTCAAGGCCTTTCCTGCCCGCGTAGAAGGTATATGTCCTCCTATCACGAGTCTTGATGAATGAATCCTGCTGATGCAAACATATGATGCACTCACGAGTGGGGAATTGCAAAGGGAATGGAGCCATCACGTTAGTGGTCACTGAATCGGCTCGAACGGAAGACGGAAAGGTGGCCGAGGTGCGGCGCTTTGAATTGAAGGACGGTCATACTGTGATCCGCATGTGGGCGGAGATCAGCACAATGTCGTCCAATCAGTCGGTGGTCTCAGCTTGCTGTGGGCCTGCTTCTTCCTCCTGGAGTAAACAACGGCATGTTATTCACTGTTCGAGCCCAAGAACACATATCACCAGATAACGCGGTTGTGACTGATCAATAGGACTTACGCCGTTCTGGTCGATCAGTTCAACTGGCCCTTTGCAGGCACAAGCACGATGACTCCGCGTACAATTTCTGTCAATAGAGGACAGTGGCCGAATCACCTGCGTATGGGAAGCCCTCTGCTTGGTTTGCTCTGCAACAACCTGCCTCGTAAAGACACACTTAACAAGGCGTTTTGCGGACCAGTGACTGGCTTATTTGTGGGTATCGAGTTCAATGGCAAGTCGATAGCCACAGTAGCCACCACTGATGACAGCGTGACCAGAGCGTTGGTGTCCGTTCTGAGCATCAACCACATACGAGGCTTCCAGCTGCCGGCGACCTATGTGCGACGCTACAGTGTGCGGTTCATTGACGATGGCAAAGAAGTCTTCATGACTGGGGCGATGGTCATGACGAATGGGCTCCTTATCAACTTGCCTCCGCTCTCTGCCACCATCATCGACATTCAGAGCGCAGCTGAAGACGGATAAGACCAAAAGAGGAATCATGAAGACTGGAAGGCGCTAGTGAGCAAGTATGTTGTATGTACAATGCAATGCACCACATTTCGTGGACACATCAGGGAAGTGGGGGAGCAAAGAGATCCTGCAACAGCTGAATCAGCTCAGTCTTGTCTTGCCCATCTGTTAGCTGTCGCTCAGAAGCTAAGCTATGGGTTGTCTCCCCCTCTGCAGGAGATAAATCTGCATGCTTGGGGACATCCGTGCACCCAAGTGGTAGAGGGATTTGCTCCGTCGGGTTGAATACAACTTTGTCGAAGATGCACATTGCCCATTTCACCTGATGTCACATGAACCTCACCATTAGTGATTCTTCTCAGTAATGTAGCAGGAGACAAGCGTTTACCTTGCCACCCTGACTGAAGAACTGATGCCGCGCATCAGCGCGCACTCTTACACCCGCCTTGTTTATGGTGGTGAAAATTGAGTGGAACACAGGCCCGACAGGCGCTACGAATGGAGATAGCTCAGCATAGTGCTTGACGATCGTTTGTGAACAGCGAAGGTTGTTGCTATGTTGGTGAATTGTGCATGAAAGCTTGCCGCAGAGTTCATCCTGTCAAACTCTGTTAAGTAAGAAAGCTAGGCTTGAAGGGAAATAGATGGATCTTACCACGCTGTAGCCCATCACATTGGCGTAGGCTGGCGAAGCATAGTAGAAGAATCCTCTGATGTCTCCAGGTCCTATTTCGATCATTTGAAACGCACAATAGGGCTTACTGGACAGGATGAAGAATGGTCCTATGATCAGAACATGAAACAGGAAGCAAGACTCCATCAGCGGTACCTGAGGTCATCTACTACGATGTTGGTGTCCTTGGTAATGTTGTACTCATCAAAGAAGGGAAGCACTTGTCGGAGCACCATTAGGACATCAGAGTTGGAATTGCATGAATGTAGAGAACGATGATCTGATGACGAGGAGCTGCTAGAGCTGATGATCTCCTTTTGAGAGCTCGTCATGCCCCGCTGATCGGTGCGCTCACAAAGGGCCTCCGACACCTCCTTTTGTGTCTGCTTCTGTCTTTTGATGGCGGATCGGAGCTGCTCCTTCATCTTTCTGTTCTCCTGCCTCAACTCTTCAACTTGACCCGTGATCATCGCGACAAATGACGAAAGCGCGGCTGTGTCCGTGCTCGACATGATCGGCGGGCTCGGCACGGGTGCGGTCGTGGCAGCGGCACCATGGTCAGCAGCAGCACGCGAACGCTTGCGCTTTACTCGCTGCTGCTGCTGGGACTCGACAGCGATGAGTGGTCTTGGTGCGCTGACGGTAAACCACAGCGGTGCCGGCATGCCGGGAGCCATCGGGAGTCCATAGAGCGGGTTGGGTGGAACTACGACTCTCGGGAAGTGGCAACGATCGGCATGGTCGATCAACGTGCACCACCTGCATGGACGCACACCCGGTTTCCTGGTCCCACTAAATGTTTTAGTTTGTGGACCAAGTCATCACAACATAGGAGATAAAATTGGGTGTGGACATAAATATATACCCATCACAGGGTAGGTTGAGTTGAGAGCAAACAAAGCACTGTCGGGGTGCCAGCTTCGCCAAGGACGACATCTTCTTGGTTAGTGGGCAAGCCTGATTTCGCTTGCCATAATGCTGCGAGAAAAAGCCGAGCAAAAAGTTTGGTAATTTTCAAACTATTTCATTTTTCACAAGAATTCAATCATCCTGCCTGCTACGGCCGCGGCAGCTTCCTCCTGCACCAAGGTGGGGACAACGCAGGGTAGATTCTCCAAAGTAAAGGCCACCCATGAGGTGCTTAAATATGCAATCCTTTCTTCCAGCAGCACAAGGAGTCAGGTCGCAGCATTGGTTCAAGAGCGCAAGTGCTTGTCCTCGTGGTCCTTGAGCAGTACCGCGTGGCTGGTGGCGTCAAATCCGGTTTTCTTCATCCACTCCTCGACTGACTTGACTCTGTTAGGGAGAATCTATGTCGCACCAACCGTGACTGGATGATCAGTACTTTGCTTACGAAGTGAACTGGGTTCGCAGGAGGATGCCGAGGACGCACCTTGTCAAGGAGGGCATAGTCCCGTTGTAAAACAGGGTGATCGCCTCCCGAGTGGTGGTAGGTGTTCCACCAGCCACGGAAGCTCGTCTGCCACGTCAAGACTCCCAGCTCGCTGATTGCTACCTGACTGGCGCTGCTGCTCTCCCTGCTTCCCCTCTCATCAAGCCAGTCCTGCAGCGGAATATCCCTGTAGACGGCTTTCGTGCCCGTGACACTGCTGTATGCACGAGCCAGCTCGTGTCCAGTGACGTGTTGAGTCGCGATCTCCAGGTGCAGCCCTGCCGATTGATCAGGATTCTCAAAGATCCATCGTGCGTAGTTGCCCAGGTCGGTGAGATAGATCATGGGAATGGCGCCGTCTTGCAGCGGAAGAGAAAAGACCATAGTGGATGTTGACTCGTCCCACTTCGGGTGAGAGACGAAATGGATCATCTCCATGTACGGACCTAATTGTAGTAGCTATCCGTGTCAGCCAACTATGTGGACAAGAATGTAGATCAGGAGGGACAAGTACAGCTGGTAAGAATGGCCCACTTCATCGGACTTGTGGGCTGATGTTCGATCCAATCTGGAGATGCAACCAAGCACGAAGGGCCTGAGTTAGCTTCATGAATGTACGCAACAGTAACCTGGGAAGAGGAACGGTACCAGCAACTCGGCCTTTGCCATCAGCATGGGCACAGCGGAACTTGGGGTCATATCCTCCCTTCTTCAGATAGTAGTCGATGCTGGAGAATTGGAAGAGCTTGATCCCAACCTCACGCGCTATCTCGAACGCTCGCATGGACCAGAAGATCTCAGCCTTCTCCCCGACGGCGAATCCATTCACGAGAAAGAACACCGCGTCCATGCCTTGCATGGCCTCCCTCAGCAGGTCATCAGACTCGATGTGACCCAAGTGGAGGGACACGTTAGGCAGCTTGGTCAGCTCCTTTGCTGCTCTGTGGTTGGAGTCACGAGTCTGCACGCGTACGTTGAACCTGCCGCCCTTGGCCAGGGCTGGTCACATTTGCACGGCACGAATTAGAGAGGAAGCCTTTGATGATGAAGAAGTATAAGGATGTACCCTTGACCACCGCTGTTCCCTGAGCGCCGGTACCACCAAATACCACCACATTCACGATGTTTGTAGACATGCTTGTTAAGTGAGTGTTGTTGTTGAGTTCTTTCTCTGGCTTGAAGTTGAAGATCAGCTTACAACTTCCTCATATACCCATTTCCTCAATGCAACGCGCCGATTAAGATGAAGAAGCGCGCTTGAGGAGCCGGCTTGTCTCGTCAAATGAGGCTGGAGGAAATGGGGAGCGCAAGCTTTACGTTCAGTGAGAGGAAGGCCGTTCTCGAGAAGAGACGGCAATGTCTTGTCAGGTGAATGGTGCGTATCGAGGAAATTGAGCGCTCATATATGTGAGGAGAAATGGTGCGACGGGATGGCAGGAGCTTCCGTACTTGGAATGTTCAAGACAGTCACGTCACTGGAAAAACGGAAGGGCGCAAAAAAGCGATGTTATGGCCCCCGCAAAAAGTCGCCTTTCTGTGCGTGACTTTTGTTGCCCAGGAAAAGGTGACGCACCAGGGCGAAAGGCTGGGGGCGCCCCAACTCACATTTTTGGGGGTCGCAGCTCATCCCAGGGAATGGCCTCGCTTTATTAACCGCCGCCATTACACACCATCTAGATCCATACCTGTGGTGTTGGCACATGGGATGTTCTGAGAGGGCCACTTGTCTAGGATGCGCCAGCGCATTCTATAGTTGAACAAGTGGAAGGCGCTATTTGTTGGGTCTGGAGGCAGGCTGATGCGCTGAGAGATGGTCCATTGGCCCCACCCTATGGGAACATAGTAGTGTGCCTGGCTGATAGAGAAGCTCAGAAAGCGATCGCGGGGCTGTCGCAGGCATTGACGCTTTGCAAAGTTGACTTCCAGCCAGCACACGCGTGCACCAGAGATTTCCATCGTCAAGATACGGCAGATGCGTGCCACAGCGATCTGTTTGCACGAATCTCCAGGGGGATGAAGAGCAGTGTCCGGGTGGTTGTCCACAAAGACAAATTCCTCCTGAGGTATTAATGTTGCAAAGAAAAGTGAGGAGTGCAGCATCACTTTTTCAGAAAGGACAAAGCCAGTACCATTGCGCAATGTGGCGGAATGCGAAGAACCACAACATCATGAGGTCGCAGTATGTGTCCGTAAAAGTGAAGGCCACTATGTGCCAGCGCAGAGCCAAGGTTTGTTCTTTCCATGCTTGATTGGCCCAGCTCCCTCGTGATGGCGTAGAAAAGGCGGTCACGTCGTTGCGAGTGGAATGATCCAGCGCTGCATCTATTCTGGGTCGGAGTGTAGGGCTCCCTTCTGATCACTTCCGGTCGAGCAGTAATTTGCGTTCTCCGCATAAGGGCATCCTTTTCATGTGTCTTCAACACAGAAATCGAACAAACCTAGATCAGACATCTGGGCCTAAGAAGAAAGCTGTAGCAGAAGATATTACCTTGATGAGAACATCATGAGTCATATTTCTTTGATTAGTTCGTCGGCATAGATGCTTGGCGGCGAGATGTCGTTGCTCCCAGAGGCGAGTATCTTGAAAGTGTGGTGGGCCGAGGAACTTGATTTGCTGCACCCAATGTTCTGTCGTCTCGAAGTTGGGGAATGTGAAACTGAGAGGTTTGAGCACGAGAATCTCTTCGGCAGTTGATTTCTGCTTGGCAGATCTCTTCTTCTTCTTTTTCGTCACCTCTCTCACCTTGGCATACAAAGAGACCATCATCCTCTTCCACTCTGCGAGCAAGTGTGAGAGATGGTCCAATGCTTGGTCTGTCCATTCGCTGGAGTCGCACAGTAGATTCACGAGGTCGATATGAATTTGCCAGCACTTGAGCTCATCGCCGGTCAGGAGCCCTCGCAGACATATCTCAAGAATTTGGAGAAGACTCTCCATCTCGCCCCCGGTGAGTGATGCCATGCCCTGCCATGGAGGTGGATTGATTCAATGACTTGGAGTGCCAATCAACAAGCAAAATACCTTCTTCCCTCGCTTTTTGGCAAATTCAAACCGAGTGGTGAAGCTACTTTTTCCAGGAAATGTGCTGTAGTGCTTGATTCGCCTATTAAGTTCCTCACTAATATCATTTTTTATGCATGTGTATCGAAGGTGTCTCTGCAATGTAGATGTTAACTAGGCAATAGGGCAAGCAATAAAGGCATACCTTAATATTTCCAAGAAGCTCCAAATGCAAGAAGCAAATTCCAAAACACTTGAAGAAGGATGGCCTCATCCACTGAAGGTTCCAAAATGGACTGGTAGCTTTGGTACTCCAGCCATTGTGCTTCAAGGTAGCTTTCCCTTCACCAACCCAGCCAGACCTACTGCAGTTGGCCTTGCACAATGTGTGCGCATGGCTCTCACCAAACTGGCAGGGATCTCGTCTTTCTGGTTTTTCGATTTGCTTTCCAGTGGCAGACTTCTGTGGCCACTTCAGGCATGGGAAAAACATTGCAGGCTTGTGGCAATACCAACAAGGGGCCCAGCTGCTTCCACTCAGCCCTAATATGAAGGCCCAGTAGTAAGATTATGTATTAAGTGTGTGTGGTAGAGGAATTACCGGCCATCTTCGCCTGAGATGGGTGATCGCCTAGCACACAGTAGACAGAGCCACAACACCAGATAGATTTGCCTTGTGTTTGCATGCGAAACCCTTTCTCAAGGATTCACATGTGTTCCACGATCACGATTCGCACTGCTTCGAGTACATTGCAGCCAGGCAGAACTTGACATAACAGGATCCGCGAAGAGGCAGACTGTAGTTCATGGCTTGGCGCGTTTGCAAAAGACATGTAGATTCCTTCGACTGAAGCCTGTCAGGAGCATTGTTGTTCATATGCGTCTATGTAAAAGACTGGCAGCACCATCATGCGTTGTTCATTTGCGTTGCATACCATGTCGGCTCGTGCCCGAAACAATCTGCAGTTTTGGTAAGGATTTGGAAGTATAATGGCTTTTGTGTGGCACCTTTCACATTGCTGGAATCTTTTCGAACTATTAGGATGTGTCCATCGGTTATCTGGTGTGTATGCGAACACATCATCCTTCCCGAGCGGTGTTGAATAGTGGTGCTGAATCACATTGATTGGGCTCACAAAGAAAAGAGGCCTTGCTTTGCCTGTTTTAACTTCTGTCACTTCTGCCCGTCGTGCTTGATATGGAGGATAAAAATGCTGCCTGAATGTCAATGTTGTGCTCATTCATGACCCAAGAATGCATACCCTTCCAACTTGACGCAAGATCCAGGTGCTGGGGGCCAAGTCCTCAATGGAAAAGGGGTAGGAGCGAAACACTTGGATGATGTCCTCTATGGCGTCATTGGTGAGGCCATCATGCCGCTGCCGTAATTCCCACAGTGCCCGATTTTTCTCATTGATCATCCTCAGTACCACGGTTTTTCGTGTGCGAACAAAGGTCTGTGCATGTTAGTCACACCATCAAGGTATTGATTTGACGCAAACATACCGGCTTAGTGTGGGGATACAAATCTGTGCGTGTTGCAACAGGGATGTTTTTGCCATCTACTAGACTGTTGGCATGTTTCTCTGCGCCATCGCCATTGCTGTCACCATAGCCATCGCCGTTGCCATCACGGTCGCCATTGCCGTCGCCGTCGCCATCACCATCGCTATCGCCATCACTGTCACCATCGCCATCGCCATCACCATCACCGTCGCCATCGCTGTCACTATCGCCATCACCGTTGCCGTCACCATCACCATCACCATCGCTATTGCCATAACCATAACCCTCACCATCGGCGTCGCTATTGCCATCACTATACCCACCATCGCCATCGCCATCGCCATCGCCATCGCTATTGCCATAACTATAACCCTCGCCATCGCCATCGCCATCGCCATCGCCATCGCCATCGCCATCGCCATCGCCATCGCCATCG
>CDEZ01021462.1:0-21144 GCA_000826365.1 Acanthamoeba royreba | reverse complement strand
GGCACTACTGCTTCGAGCTTCCTCATTCGCGAGGCTCTGTTCAAGATGAGTACTATTACCTTTGAATGGACTTAACTAACATCTTATCACCACTGCAACCACGACTCGATGCTCATCGGCCGTCGTCTACTGAATAGCTCCAGGGTTATCAGTCAGTAGAGGCATAGCTTCGCAGCCGTGCGCACCAGCTCCGTATCCTCGCCTGCTAGGCAAAGAAGTCGATAGCAGCACCAGCTGGTAACGACGATCGACATGTCGTGTCTTACATCGTAGAACTTTTTGAAGAAGAGAGGCTGCGGCGCGTTGGTCGCATCTCCTTGATACGCTTGCGATTGGGCGATAAGGCGCCGGTAATGCTGGAGCCATAGTTTTCTTTTTTAGCCTCTTTCGCCTTTCCCTCAGCCCTGTCCAGTTCGCTCTCGTCTTCTTCCTCCACTTCATCATTATCGTCCACTTCCGACGCCGTTGAATCATCACTATCGCAGCCCTGAGATGCTTCTTTCATGAGAGCCTCGCGTAACCGACGTTGATGATGATGGGCGAAACCGATGGCTGTCAAGTAACTCTTCACGCTACCGTATGACTCCCTGATGAACTCAAACGTCTTTTCCATTGCATGCCTAGAAACAACAGAACCTTAGTATGGTCGTCTTATAAATAGCAAAATGTTGAGAGGCAGCGCACCGCGGTGTGCCATCAAACTCCTCGCAGAGTCCTCGTTTCCGATCTTCCTCTGCAATCAAGTTAAGCACGGGCTCCAGATACTTCTCGGATTCAGCATAGCTGTTGAGAATGTCCTCTTCGCTAGCGCCGCACACGGACTGAATGAGAGCAGCAATCAAGCCTGTTCGGTCCTTGCCCGACGAGCAGTGGAAGAGGATTGGATAATTATTTGGATCGCTGCAAATCGTCAAAATCTGTAGAACGAGACCTCAGTACAGAGGGAATCAAAGACGGGAAGGAACGCATTGTACCTTTTTGATTTCCTTTGCAGATTGGGTAAGCATCAGTATATACAGTGATACGAGACCACGCGGACTCACTACTTCGCGACACAGCATCGCCTTAGCCGACTTGAGTCTGCCGGTATCATCGCCTGCATATATGGATGATCACCAGTCAGTTACCACACGGAACCAGTGAGAGAAACCCAGGCCCGGAGCATACCCGCCGCAAAGAAGGCGCGCAGCACGCGAGCCTTTGTGCTGGGGGAGGCGGGCAGCACAAACCCGCGGAAAAGAGTGCTGTAGGAGAGAATATTGGCGTTGTAACGCCGTCGATTCGTGACTGGTGTTCGCTTCAGCGTGAGCGATACTGTGGGATAGACCTTCTCCACGAGCTTATCGTGTTCGTCGGCTCTATTTTCACCACCAAGCATCAGCACACTTGTTCTGGGCACAGCAGCACGAGCAGGAGGCTGCTGATGATCATTCGGTCGCAATGCATGTACCTCTTCTCCGTTGTCGTACGGAGATCGATAATGGTCTTGATGTTGAGGTGCGACGACCAGAACGCGAGAGTGCCCTTCTCGACCTCCTCGCTTGTCACCTTCCCGCGCGACACCGACGAACTGCGGTACACCAAGCCCGGCAGCATGGTACCCCTGCTGAAAAAAATATTTCATAAATAATCTACAAAATATATTATTCACGCATTCGATTTCTATTAATTTCTCGAATGCATCCGCGAATAATCAATTAAAATTCTATTTATTTTTCTATTTCTGTTGTTTTTGTCTTGCATTGAATATTATTGTTATTTAAAATAAAAATAAAAAATACAAAACACGTACTGGGAGGTAGTGGCGTAGGCGGCCACATCCCGGAAGTTGTAGAGGATGGGCTTGCCCGCGAACAGGATGCAGCCCTTGTCCTCCTCCCACCTCAGCTCGCCCCGTTCCCACCGCTCCTCTTCATCTCTGAACTCCATAAATAATAATTATAAATATTATTACGGAGAGCAAAAAATGGGGTTTAGAGGGACGAAGTAGGCCACTTCGAAGAGGTCCGTGTCCTTTCCTTGTAACCGCTTTCGCTGCTTTTTTTGCTGTATTTCCACCTTCAATTAATTGAAACTCGTTTCTGGTTCGAGTCAACCTGTTTCGAGATTTTGAAATGCATTTCGTAAAATTTTCATTTTGGGAAAGCGGCAAGTTGGCAAGAAGTTCAAAGAAGAAGATGGACGCTGGCACGGACACCAAGTTGAAAGATATCCTTGCCTACCCCGGCAATAACGTACATTTTTGCCACGTGGATTTAAAATAATAATAATAATTTCCTTTTTTATTCCAACTAAAAGAATAATTATGCATGCTGCAGCTGTCGGTCGATGCTAACTGGGACAAATCTTTCAGACCTGTTTCGAGTGCGGTAAGGCCTTTCCGACGTGGGCGTCAGTCACGCTGGGCGTGTTCCTCTGTATCAACTGCTCTGGAGGTCACCGGGCGCTCGGTGTGCACCTCTCCTTCGTCAGGTGCCTCATTCTCTTTTGAACCAGTGTTAACATGAAGCTTTGTTCCACTCGCGGTTGCTGAAGATGAAGATGATGCGGGCATGATCATCCTTTCTGAACGCATGTTATCCTCAGGTCGGTGGAGTTGGACACATGGACAGAGAAGCATATCACTGCAATGCGACTCGGGGGAAACAGACGCTTGGATGAGTACTTCAAGGAGCACGATCACTCGCCGCTGACGTCTGACCTGAAGGCCAAATACGACAACACTGTAGCTGACGACTACAGGTACTAGTTCATGATCGCTTTGAATGATTTGAAAGTTTATTGCTAACATTTATTGATATGTCCGAATGATGAAGGTTCATGTTGGCAACTGAGGTCGCACAGGAACTTGGGTATTTATTCATTGTTGTTTCCTCCTTCATGTTCTGCTCTTGATCTGAACATTGTATGTGTGGATGAAAAAGACTGCCATTGCCAGAGAAGCCTGTTCCCAACGCACAGCGATATCTATCAACTCAGAACTCAGAACTGAACAAGTATAAAGGTAGGCTTTAGCAGCAGTCACTCAGGTGCAGGCATTAACACTATATTAGGCGTGCAATCCATATCAAGTGATGAGTTTTTTGGGAATCCACAGGGCGCTGCACACCGAGGGCGCACGCATAATGGCTATCAGCGGTTCGATGATGACGGCGAGCCTGCATGCTGTGGATGCTGCTGAGGTGCCAGCAGCATTCACACTCAGCCGTTTCAGCCAGGAACAGGCGAGTAAGAATGTACACTATATGACTCAGTGCTGTACATCCCAAAGGAACAACCCAGTTTTCAGTATCTTCATCACTGCCCTTCCAGGCTGAAAAGAATGGACGTGAAGAGTGGAGAGGAGAGTATGCATTTGAAAGAAGGTTCACTGTGGGAGCTAATTGAACATCTGGGGCGGAGCTGTGCCAGTAGTGTTTTCTTGAATGTAGGAGGCAGCCTCCACAAGATCGGCCATGGTGATGATGCGCTTGGCCGAATCAACGCGAAGTGCAACTGTGGAAGTGATCAATCAGGCTTGGTTCCACCGGAAGGAAAGAGAAAACCGTACCGGCTGACGCTGCCTTGAAGCAGCAGTTCTTGATAACACTGCCACTGAAAGCAAACCTTTCAGCAAGCTCACGGAGATTAACATCCTTGTCCAGCGGAGCCTTAGACGGCAGATGCGCCCGCCAGAGCTTCTCGCGCAGCGAAACCGATGGTAGGGAGAACTCCACAACGAAACGGAAGCGACGGAAGAAAGCTTCATCGATGTTGTTAAGCAGGTTCGTAGTCACGACACATATACCAGGGAAGCGCTCCATGTGATACAGTAAGAGGCCTGGCGATCAATAGGGATTAGCGCTTCAATTCTGATGAAGATCAGAAAGGACTTCTCATACCAGTGTCCATGTTAGCGTAGCGGTCAGTTGAGTTGCTCTGATCCGTGCGCTTGCCAAACAGGGCCTCAGCATCATCGAAGACCATGACGGCATCCATGGCTTTGGCCTCTTTAAAGATTGCCTCAATGTTCTTGCTTGTTTGGCCCACGTACTTGGACACAAGTTCAGCGCAGTTGATAACCTTGAGGGGTCGGCCAGTCTCGAAGCCGATCGCCTCTGCAGCTACCGTCTTACCCGTGCCTGGAGCGCAAGCACCGATTAGAAACAATTGAGCCGTTCCAGCACAGAATAGAGAATCAAGCATCCGTCAGGACCTACCGGGAGGACCGTAGAAGAGGCAAGTGGTTCCCTGATCGTTCATCATCTTCTCGCTGAATCCCCACTCCGAGTAGAGAACCTGGCGAGCCTTCTCCATTTGTATGATATGATGTAGCTGTTTCTGAATCTTGACATCTACAAAGACTTCCTCCAAACTGCGCGATGGAACCACGCGGCGATCGAAATCAATCATTGACAGGTGGCCACGCAGCTGGTGAAGAGCGCCCTGGTTGAGGTCCTTTTGCAAGATAACTGCACCACACAGCATGATTGTGGTTAGACTGTGTCTTCCTCTCAGGGGACAGAGAGGTAATGGCGTATGACCAACCTGGCTTCTCGGCGTCGCGGTTGACGGCCTCGGAGAGCGCATAAAGGATGGCGTTCTTGATCAAACCACCAGTAAGCTCGTACTTGATGGCCAATTCCTCAAAGTTCACACTTGCATCAAGGCTCACGCTAGGTGGGATGTGAGCCTTCCAGATAGCGGCACGAAGGAACGGATCAGGGTTCTTGAATTCGATCGCAAGCGTGATACGACGGTGCATAGCCTCATCCAAATCTGAGCATAAAAGAGTGAACGGGTGCGTTGTGACAAGAAACTACTTCCAAATAAGCGTACCATAGGCGCGGTTGGTGGCCATAATGATAAGACCGTTGTGTCGCTCGATCTCAGTTAGCAGCAGATTGACACTGCCACTGCTCATGTCGCGCGATTCGAACATAGCCTCGCATTCATCAAAGAACAGGATCGCATCGTTGAGCTTGGCCTCGCGGAAGATGAAGCGGATGACCTGGTCAGAGACGCTGTAGCCCAGAGATGGATAGTTGATGAGCAGAATGCGCTTGTTCATCATCTTAGCCACAGCATTGGCCATCATCGTCTTGCCTGTGCCACTCTTGCCGAAGAACAGAAGCAGAATGCCTGCACCGTAGGATATGACTTGATCGAATCCAAGGCGTTTGCGAGCTTTGGAAAAGTTGTCAAAGTTGGAGACCGTGCGAATGATGAGTTGCTTCTGGTCCTCGGGCAAGATCACTTGGGTCAAGTCGACTGTCGGCGTATATAGATGGCTGCCTTCAACCAACTCCGAAAACTCAGTATCTGCGCAGCCAAGCGGAGACATCGTGAGCCAATGAGAGTTAAGCCAGGAGCCATCCGCGCAGGAATAGAGCGTACCAAGGCCAACAACGAAATCAAGCATGCGGCGATCCAATTCAACCGTGGTGCTCATCAGTTCAGAAGTCCACGAGCTGTCAATACGAATAATGCCTTCCTTGATGAGCTTGGAGCTCTTGTAGAAGTACTTACGGCACTGAACTTCCTCCTCAAATCCATCGCAGAATACGCCCAGGAGGTCTCGCACGGTGAATGAAGTGATCGACCGACTGTAATCATCACGATGAGTATTGAATTATAACGTCAGTTGAAAGGGTTGTCGCCTACCTCCAGGAGCTGTAGCCGTTGCTGTCCGGGCATACGTTGCAGCTCACAACATTTCCGATCAGTGTCAAGAGTACGTTCTTTTCGAAAGTGTCCAGCTGCATACGCGTTGCCAAGCGTTCGAGTCGTGGAACCCAGCCACCGGACTGGAGAGTAAGTGCCAAACGTTTATCACACTTGGCCTAAAAGAGAAGGAAGCAAAGCGTGAGAAAGTGTCCATATGAACTGATTTTTGTCAAATGCTCATTTGACCGAAACAGCTACCTTGAGCATGCGCTCCTTTGCGGCCAGCTCGCGCAGCTGAATCTCCTTTTTGGCATCCTTGTCCAGGTCCTGCTCACGCTCTCGCGCAATGTTGCGCTGTTGTGGGCAAGGTTATCACCTGCATCAATGCGATAATAAACGCAGACTAACGGAGTGTGACGTACAACACGAATACGGGTAGCGAGCCACTCGATGTGGTCAGAAAGGTAACCAGTGTTGGTAGTGTAGCTTGTAAGCACGGTGGAGTTAGTGCTGTCATCAGCATCGCCTGACGTTTCATTCTTCGAGACTTCGGCTAACACCTCCTCACGCAGGAAATCATAGATGTCGGTGTCATCCTCCTGTTCACACAACACAACATCAGTCGGTGCCGATGGAACAATGGGGTGAGAAACATCAAAAGAGGTATAGAACAAACCTTAACAGGTTCTTTGTCGGAACCGCCTTCCTGATCAGAGTCCGCGCTCGATGCGAACGGGTCATCTTCCTTATTATCTTCCTCTTCGTCCTCCGTCTTGCTGGGACGAATCGCTGAGTAGCTACGGCGAAGCAGGGAGAACTTTTCGGATCCATCGTCCTCCTCCAAGATGAGGTCATGCAGAATCGTCTTGTCGATCTTAAGCATATCGGTCTAGAATGATGGTCAAGGAAGTTTCCATTGTTATAATGAATCTCATGGATCCACACAAATGGAGCTGGAGCCAAGAAAAATGATGTACCTCGGTGAGCTCGCCACCGGTGAGGATGAGACATGTCGTGTATGGAACCTTGAAGCCGTAGCCGCCAATGGGATCGTCATCAGGCGGCGAGAACACGCCTTCCTTGACGTGCTTCCGAGCAGGCGAGAGGAACTGGATGCTCTCGGGAATAGTCAGTTCGCACATGCGACACATGATATAGAACGAATAGGAACGGCCTGGTTCATAGCTCAGCTGCTCGGCGTAGCTGCACGCATCAACATTGTGTGTTTGTCAGCATGCACACTTCGTGCACAAAGTATGTCGGTTGTTTTACCTCAAAACGATGTAGGCCATGGCATAGAGCTCCTTCTCCGACAGCTGCAGGCGATCGGCGAGACGCACGAGTCGCGGTTTGGGCAGAACTTTGCCGCCCTTCTTCTGCTCGTTGTGGGCGGCGATACGTAGCTGAACCAGCTTCTTGCTGTACGCATAGACGTCGGCCAGTGCCTGGAGTAGAACCTGTGCCTCTGGCGAAGCCTGAAAAGAGGTGAGTTAATTTATATTCCTCTTCATATCCCTTGGTATCACTCAATTGGTGGAGCATACAATTTGCTGTTTGTTTCTCGGGACCACTTCGCTGTAGGCCTTGGTGATATTGTCCTCAAGCTGAAGGTAGGCATCCCGAACGCCAAAGATGGCATTGAGCAAGTTGAGGAAGTCCAGGTCCGACGGGAAGGGTTTGTTGCTCGGCTGTGCGATCTGTTCCCCCCAACGGCCACCACAATCCGTGTTAGTTCGCTTTCGTTTTATTTATTCTTTCGTTTTCGTTCTATTATTTATGGAGACTTTTCTTTTGGGTATTTCCTTTTTCTTTTGAAGAAAAATGTTTGCTGAGGATAAATATATGATTTAAAAAAATGAGTGCTGTACCTCAGCCCAGATAAAACACTTGACGGACCGTTCCAACAGAGGAGCCCGCTCAAGTATTTCTCGAAGCTCCGGCTCCAGGGTGGTCAGGTCCAGCTTGTAGGGCTTGCTGCTCGAGGAGGACGCCATTTCACTCAGAGTGCGCCTATGTGAGCAAGTGGTGTTGTGTGCTCCTCTGTGGATGGTTTCTCTGGTCTAGAATTGACCAGCGTGTCCGGTAACGCTGAAATAGTTGCGAGTGTTCTCTCCAGCCTTTGTCCGCTTCTACTCCGTTCTTAATTTTTTTTGGAATGTGACCAGAACGTTTCAGTTGATGGCCGTCATGCACTTCAGTCCTCAAGGTACCACGGTCAGTCCACGGACAGCATTGTCCTAGGAGTGGTGGATAGGAATACTCCGCGGCCCATACTTAGGTCCGGTCGTGCTGAAGAAGCACAAGTGATGGGGCAGTCATGTACGTGACTGGGAGTTGTAGACGACAGGCCTCCTTCCTCATGAAGTACTGAGTCCAGTGGCTATGCAGGTGTTGTAAGTGGGCCGGTGAGTACAAGAAGAGGCGTTTGAATATTCAACATGGCAAGACGCCGGTTGGTTACACAGGCACGTTTACCACTCAATAGGAGGTAAAGCTACCACCAAAACCAACAAGAGAATAAGGGAAAGCAAGAGGAGAGAGAGGAGAAAGCGAAGAGGGATATGGGCGATACGGCCAGCCAGACCGTGGCGCCATCATACACACGTAGTATGATGGCGCCGTCCTCCACCGGCAGTAGTGGCTCAGTACCAACCGCGCCAGCGGTTACGCCCGTTTACTCAAACGGCGGCCCGCTGCCACCGGCGGCCGCAGGCAGTGGGGGAGAGCACCGACTGCCCAACAAGGCCAAGGGGAAGGACAAGGAGAAGAAGAACGACAAGAAGAAGAAAAAGAAGAAGAAGGCCAAGAAGAAGACCTCAGAGGAGAAGGTGCCCCTCATGGCCAGAGTGAAGCAAGCCCAGATGGCCCACAAAATGACAAAGGGTAACTCAAGCAATCACGTCACTTTGGGGGCACACATTGCACGGTCCTAACACCACTGCAGGTCTTACGTGGCGGCAGCGGTGGAAGCTGTTCAAGTGCTATCGCAAGCTACGCAAGCTGTGCCCATGCTGTCTTGGGTGACAGCAGCGAACACCTCACTGCATGTAAATACATATTTCAAATTTCTCCATTTCTCTCTCAAAAGAGGTGACAAAATCCAAAAATTTGAAGCAGGTCTTCTGTTCTTCTGGCGGGAAAGCCGAGGTGTGGGAAAGCGAGAACACCCAGCGTTCTTGTGCGTCAAAATTTCACGTCATCTGGTGTTGCCATCTCCAAAGTAGAGGAAGCAGGACAAAGCAGAGAAGAGGATGTGGACTCGCCGGCTCAAGCGGGCGGCAATCTTCGTCGGGGCCAGCGGCGCGGTGGCCGGAGGCGGATTGCTGCTCTACTCGACATTGTCGCCCCCCGCGTCATCTAGGCGTGTCACCCCACCATCGTGGCTGCCTCCGCCAGCTGCCACTTTGCCCACTCGGTAAAGTTACACATCTACCTCTTTTTAATTTAATTTCAATCATATCATTTATTTTTAATTTAAAATAACCCTTCTCAAGATAAAATAAATTAATTGTTTTGATATATGCCCATAAGGGAGGACCAGCTGGCCAAGTTGAGTGAGGGAAAGGAGTTTGATCTGCTGGTGGTCGGCGGAGGCGCCACGGGCACGGGCATCGCGCTGGACGCAGCGACGCGGGGCCTCAACGTGGCGCTGGTGGAGAAGTACGACTTCTCGTCGGGAACGTCATCCCGCAGCACCAAGCTCATCCATGGTGGAGTTCGCTACTTGGAGAAGGTGCGAGGAATGATTTCGTTCTTGTTCCCTGTACGCCATCGGCATTCTCACCTACGTTCTCACCTTCACGCACAGGCGATCAAGAATCTTGATTATGAACAGTACAAGATGGTCCGGGAAGCGTTGCACGAACGAGCGACAGTGCTCCAGATCGCACCGCACCTGTCGTACCAGATGCCGATCATGCTGCCAATCTACAAGTGGTGGCAGGTACTCATCATGATCTCAATATATAGAATGTACATTCACTGCAATTCCTCAATTTTATGCCTTCTCTGCCCAGGTGCCCTACTTTTGGTTTGGATCCAAACTCTATGATGTCTTTGCTGGAAGCCAGCGCCTGGAGAGCAGCTACTTCCTATCCAAAGGTACTCAACTGCATCTTCGATGGCACTTGCAGTTAAAGGTAAAATGTTGATGTCTCTGCTAATGCAGGCAAAGCATTGGAGAAGTTTCCTATGTTGCGCTCGGATTCACTGGTGGGCGCGATGGTCTACTATGACGGCGCTCACAATGACTCTCGTACGAACATTGCGCTCGCTCTAACTGCAGCCAGCTACGGCGCTACTATTGCCAATCATGTCGAGGTAATGAACCTGCTCTGCCCTCATCGAGAGTTGAGATCGTGCCACCATTGTGCAACTAAGTAACTTACTTGGATATACAACGAAAGGTTGTTAGTTTGATCCGCTCTCGAGTCAAGGACGAGAATGGCAACGAGAAGGAAGTGGTGACTGGAGCATGTATGTTCAATATGACCTGCCCTCGTCTATGAACTTTGAGCTGATACATAATGGATGGTTCTCTTTGTTTTGTTAGTGGTCCGCGACAATCTGAGCGGCAAGAGTTGGGAGGTCAAAGCTAAAGGAGTGATAAATGCAACCGGCCCATTCACCGATGCACTTCGTAAGATGGATGAAGGCGATAAGTGCCAGGATCTGGTTGTACCAAGTGCCGGTGTTCACATCGTGCTGCCCGATTACTATGCCCCTCGAGATATGGGTCTTCTTGATCCTGCTACAAGCGATGGAAGGGTGATCTTCTTTTTGCCTTGGGTATGTGACATCCCCCTTGCGTATAGTTTCCCTATCATTATTCTTACTTGGCCAACGCAGGAGGGAAACACGATAAGCGGCACCACCGACACGCCAACTACGCTAAGCGATCAGCCTAAGCCGTTGGAAGAAGAAATTGCTTTTGTGCTCAAGGAAGTCTCTAATTATCTTAACCAGGTACGGTGACAGAACTGCTGTGTGGGCTGTAGTTCCACACCCGGACGAGATGATTCTTACATACTTACTTCATGAAGGATGTGACCGTTCGGAGAGGTGACGTGCTGGCCGCTTGGAGTGGCATCCGACCGCTCGTCAAAGACCCTACCAAGTTGGGCATAGCCGGAACCCAAGGTACTGCACTTCTTTGGATGCGTACCAATGCTACAGACGACCAATTGAAAAATAAAAAATGGGGATAATAGGTCTGGCGCGGAACCACATTATTACTGTAAGCGATTCGAAGTTGCTGACTGTTGCTGGTGGCAAGTGGACGACTTACCGGTACCAACTCCATGTATTTTTCTGCCAATTGTGATCTTCCTGCATGACCTTTGTCTGTGCAGGGAAATGGCGGAGGAAGTTGTTGATACAGCAATCAAGGAATATGGCCTATCACCGCGCAATGCATGCGTCACAACTGATGTGTACTTGATTGGCGCTAAGGATTGGACTCCTACGATGTTTATCAAACTCATTCAAAATTACGGAATCCAGAGAGAGGTATCGTATATCGCTCTGCCACTGATCAGACTACTTATATCTTGATGGCTCACAGGTTGCGCTGCACTTAGCCAACACCTACGGCGACCGCGCATTTGAGGTCGCCAAGATGGCCAGTCCGACTGGCAAACGGTACATAACTACCATGATGATTTATCATTATTCCTAGATCTTAAACGTCGTTTTCCCCGTCATGCACGTAGATGGCCTGTGCTCGGCATCCCCATAGCGGAGGGATATCCTTATCTTGAAGAAGAGGTGCGACACGCTGTGCGTCAAGAATACGCCTGTACAGCTGAGGTATGTGAACAAAGTACATTGATTCAATTCCAAACTCATCGTGATTATTTGCCAGGATGTACTTGCGCGACGTACTCGTCTGGCCTTCCTCAATGCAAACCTCACGCTTGACGTGCTGCCTCGTGTTATTGCCATAATGGCTGAAGAATTGGGCTGGGGTGAAGCGAGGAAGCAAAAGGAGTACGTTTCACCTTCGAAGCTGTTTTTCCTACCACCAACAAGATGTTCTGATTGTCTCTTTGCTGTTCGATTGCAGATACGATCATATGAAGAAATTCTTACGTACTATGGGATTGGAAGATGTCAATACACGTGGAACGTTCAATAGCATGGACATTCTGCACTATCGGTAGGTTCGATGTCACAATGCGGTGCGATCCGGAAGATGAGCTAATGAGAAGCAATCAGAGACCGATTTGATGCTATCGACAAAGACCACAAGGGATTCATTTCTAGGGAACAGTTGCGGAACTTTGTGAAAGAGGTACGTGTCCATCACACAAAAACAACAATTTGGGGTTGCTCACACGTATGCTTTGCGTGACAGGATCTGCAGAAGGAACTCACTAGCCGTGAATTAGCGCTGCTAAGCAAGGGCGACAACGATTTGATTGAGTTCAACCAATTTCTTGAGGTAGGTGCCGATATTTGAGTTCCAATTATGGAATATGAGCTCATCCTCTGGTTCCAGTTGATGGCGTCGCTGCATACACAGGAAGAACGAGACAAATATCGGCGCGCATGGGCTATGGAACGCAAAATCTCCACTAATCGCTCTGCTGGTGGCCTATGAGCCTACAGAAGATATGAACACAGGCAACATATTTCATTTCTCGCACGGCGAATCTACATGCAAGGCTACATGTATGGCCAGTATCGTTCTCTGCTCAAGACTGCTGCAGCGAAGCGAGGAGATCATCCAATAGAGCATTTGCGTAGGTGTTGTAATCAGGTGGTATCGCCCCTTGCGGAGGCGTGGTTAGGGCCAGCCTGGTGGTTAGGATGGAGTGGCACGTGGCGAATCTGTTCATCTTCTCTTTCACACCGTTTGCCTTTGCCTGTGCATAAGCAGCGTCCAGAAGCTGTAACGCCGTCTGCCCCAAGAGCTGAACAAGCCAACGCTTTAGACGGTGATGACTAGAGACCAACAACTGACGAGCTTTCGTACCGTTGATTTGTAAGGATCTGCACCCGACTTAATCAGGATGTTGAGAGTGTCCGACTCTCCACGCAAAGCTCCTATGTGCAACGGCGTGTACTGATGGACCAACATGAGTGTGGGTCGTGTCAAGAATGCATCTGGGTTAATGGGGAGAGTACCCCTCGCTGCCGGGAGAAGGAGAACAAGACCAAGATGGTAAGGGTATGAACAAACATTGGTGTTAGACAAGTGACACCTACTAAGGGGAAGGGCAGGTACGTAATCAGGAAGATCCAGTTCCTCTGGATGGGCATTCAAGTGTTGAATCAGTTCCGTCGGGCTGCCCATCCCGGCAATTCTATGAATCTCGTTCTGCGCGCCAGGCATAAGTCGGGTTAGCATGCAGGGCGCGATTGTGTGTTGCATCAGCGAACCTGGAAGAGGGCCTCAACGTAGGTGATCTTGTTGTGCGAGCCATAACAGTAGATCAAGCCACAGTTGAGGGCCAGCTGCTCTATGCAAGGAAAGGAGCAATCGAGCTCTGCCACACACTCAAACTTGTCCAGTCTCCAAACCAGCACCTTTCCGCCCTTATCGGCTGTGTACAGTAGGCCATGTTCCATCTGCCCCACCCACGCAGTAAGTAAGGACGCGTCCTTATCAGGTTTGGCGGTTGGACTGGAATGGCGTACCAACATGTCTGCGATTCCGTGGTTATGCTTGCTTAGTTTTGTGGTTATGGACATAGAATGTTTGTCCCACACACAGACGGTATTGTCGTCTCCGGCAGTGTAGAGATTGTCGCCATCCAAAAGAACAGAGTTAACTGCCGAGAACTCTGGCAAGATACAGTACCATAAGCGTGCCAGGGTGCCTGCCATGGATGAGAACACTTACCTGAGGCTGTCGCCGGATAAGCCTTAGGCTTGGTTTGGCCATATCGTGATCGTACACATAGCATAGGCCCAGCGGTCCAATAAAAGATAGGATTGGTGGGATCAGTGTCATCAACAGCCAGGCTTTCTGCACTGCCGTAGGACGTCTTGATGCGGATCTCAGCAATCAAACGAGGAGATTTCGGATCGATGCTTATATCAAAGACGCATATCTTGTCATCCCATGAACTAAGGTTGGAGGCAGAGAGTAAACGTGTTATGTATGGAGCAATAGGAGAAAGAAGGCAATTTTTGGCGGTACCATGTATAGAGGCGATTCTTCTGCAGTATGATGATATTGACAGACTGCTTGTGATTCCCCCACGTGATAACTTCTTTTTTAGCGGTAAGGTCCCACACAGCTATCCTTGCATCGTATCCCGAGTAAAGATATCCATTGTGCACCAACACTGAACTTATCATGACTTCGTCCTCAGGTTGGACTCGTGATTGCTGTGGAAAAAGCAACAGATTAAGTTGTCACCAGAGGCCACTTCGCCAGAAGAGCGTAAGGTAATCTTACCTTGAACTCGTTGACACAAGTCCATAGGCGGGATGAGGTGGACATGGGTTCATTCGCCGGATGCCATATCCTTACCAGTTCGTCGTATGATGAGGTAGCAATATCCCCGTTGGGCAAAGTCGTAAAGCAGTCGCCTCCTTGGTCGTGTGCTTTTAGTAACAGAGGGATCTCCACTCGCAGTTGCGCAAACCGGCGAGTTGCTAGTCCTTCAATCTGCTTCTGTTCAGCTGTAGTAATCCCGACACTAATGAGCTCTAATGCCGGTAGTTGCTGTGGTGATGTAGTCAGTAAACCTTTCATACTCATATGGGCGTGATTCAGGTACCTGCACGAGCAAGGCGACATCCCTGTATTGGATAGAAGGGCAGGGGACTGGAAGGTACAGATGCCGCAATTGTTCCCTGCGGTGCAGGTGTACAAGAGCTCTCCCAGTTAGCTGATCACAGTTTCGCAAGTCAAGATGCGTGATGCTCAGGTTGATATCATTCAACACCTTGATGCCTGCATCGTCATACAGTATTAACAAAAATTACTGTCATTGTAAATAGAGACGGTCACATGTGCCGGAATCTGTTATGCGGCTGCGCCTCAGAATGATGACGGGGAAGTGGTCGTGCGTTGAGATGAACTTCTTCAGATTGTTTACAAGTTGATCGCTATCCGCGAGGGCATTAAGAAAATCAGCTAGCAACTAGAAAGGGTACGTGTGGTGAGAAAGAAAGGATTAGCCGCCAAGTTTGGTGGGCAGGACGTACATCGCTATTCTCGGGTTTGAAGGCGTTAAGGTAGACCTCATTTAGACCAGTCGAGGAAAGAGTCACCGCGGTTTCCCACTTCTCTAAACAAGCCTTGTAATGGCCCTATCAATGATAATACGGAAATCAGTGGAGGAATCAAGAAAAAAAATGAAACATGTAAGGAAGTGATGGATCACCTTCTTGCTTGCGGCATTCAGCCTGTGACCGCCGTGCTCAGCCCAGAGGAGATGTAGGCTTCCCCAGCCAGCATAAATCTCTGCATCAGGACAGGTCGTAGCCAGCATCTCGTACTTCTTGTCGGCACGAGTGATGTAAGAGGTGCCTGAAAATCCTCTCTCCTTCTTGGCCAGCTGATAGAGAAGCTCCGCCCATTGAAGCTCAAGTGTTCTCGGGTTGGAAACCACCGACATGGCTTTGGAGAATGTTGCGTCTGCCTTCTTCAACAGTCGAGCCTTGAGTTCCTCATCCTTCTGCTCCTCAGCACTGCATGCAAAAGATGACATCGTACGTAGAGTTAGACTTGACACGCACTTCTTGAGAGAATGCACTGATGGAAACCTGAGGAAAAGACCCATCGCTTGAGCCATGTATGTGATGCCCATTTGCTTGACCTTGGGCTGAATGCTCTCGATGTCCGTCGCTGAAAACACCATATTCATCAGTTCGTCCATCATATCCCATTCCTCCAACACTTCCTGCGCTACAGTTATGCCTCCGACTGACGGACAAAATTGCTTGACCAAGGAAGCCATATTGATTGCTGTCAGAGAACCACATGTAGAAAAATGTCAGATCGATTGTCGCATCTAGATGGATACGCAGCAGAGGAGTACATTTCACCAGATGCTTACGGTCGGCCTGTTCGGTTGGTGTCAGTGAGTTGAGTCCGTACTTTGTGACGATGCCATCAAATATCATGAAGGTCCAGAACTTCTCTGACGCATCAGGATCGGCCCTCCCCACTAAAGCGGAAGAAGTCAATTCGTGCACGAGGAATGGAGGAATAAAAGTTGGTGCATGCCGATGAGGTTCAGAAAGCCCACAATTATCTCCTTGAAAGGCTCATCACGTGGGTATCGTAGTTTCAGCATTCGTTGCCGCATTTGGCGTCTAATCATATTCTTGCACACGCGAAGTATCATTTCTCGCAACAGTAATTGCATGAGTTCGTCTTTTCCTGTCCCAGTGAGTTGCGATAACGACCTCCTAACGAGACCCAAGTGTCGCATGTTCACTCCCTTCCTAGACACGCGATAAGCACCTCGTTAGCGCGCAGCTCGTCTGCAAATCCCCAGATTTGCGGAATACCTGTGGAATTCTTGGTGCAGTGTCATATCCTTGTTGATGATAGCCTTGCTATGTGCCAAAAGGAATGCAGCCAACCCAGGTATCGCCTCTTTGACAAGGCGCTTGGTGGCCGCTTTGACTTCTTCATTGTGGATCGCGCGATTAGGGTCCTTCATCTGAAAGCCAGAGAAGGCATCCGAGCTTAGCGGCACTGGGTTTGAGAGAACCAGTTCGGGCCGCAGCAGTTTACACAACAGATCGCCACTTGCCCATGTCATTCCAGGTAGTTTTCCCTGCGGAGGGAACAATCGAGCTGAATGTATTTTCGACGTCAGTACGTTCTCAGCGAGCACACACAAGCATCCTTTGGCGGACCTGCGTCGATGCCGTAGTATTGATCTTTGGCAACTCGATGGATTTCCAGATCCGCGCATAGGGCTGTTTCCGTACCCTGTACATCCACAATGTGTGCTGTGGTGTGTGTGCAAGACACAATTCGAAGACTTCAAGTCTAAGTAACAAACTTCTTGGGAGGACATGATGGATGCGCACGCTTAAGGTTCAGACGCGCGCCGAGAATGTTTGCCAAGTCGCTGGCCTCGTCATTGTTATTGACCACGGTTACACCTCCATCATGGCTGTTGTGAGCAAGAGTGAGTAAGATTTCTCCCCAGAAGACAACGAAGCTAAGAGCTTGCTAACCTTCCGTAAGCCAAAGTTTCACGTGAGATCGGCAATAGCGAAACAGCGATCAGGCGGAAGCCCTATTTCACTAAAAAGTCACCTAACAAAGTTGCGCAAGGTCACAGTGAAGTGGGAACCTTGTAGTCTACAATACACATCAGCGGGGTCAGAAGTTTCGGGATGTTGCTACTGTATATGCTGATCACGCCTCTCAGCTGTACACAGACGAAAAAAAGCGATGAGTACATTCCGACGACACCTTGCTGCATCAAGAAGAAGAACATTGAGGGGTCGTCGTATCATGAGAAGCAGCCTTCATTGCGTTTTCATCCGAGTCGTAGAGGCCCTCAAAGTCCAGTGCAAACTGCGCGTCACCTCTATCAGATCCCACATACAAGCACCAACCAAGGATTGGCAGCCAACCTTGAACAGGATACCGTTGGCAATGAACTTTGTACCACCGGCGATGCCACCGATGTTCACTGGCTTGACTGTCTTCTTCTCTGCTGGCAGGTTGATTTCGTTGATTATTATCATACCTGTTCACATGAAGAGCGAAAACGAAGCGAAAACGACTGCTTGTTAAAAGGCCGAGCTCAGACTCAAGCGAAAGAAGGAAATATGTACCATAGATGGAAGCGGCGTAGTTAAAGTCCTGCGCCAGCTCGCCAAGCATACTGAACTTAAAGCGTGAGTCGGCCATCGACACCAGCTTCTGGAAGTTTCTGTTCCAGTCTGCAGTCTGCAACACTTTGTCACTGGCCTCTCCTGCAGACATAGAAATATCAAGGCGCGTGAGCTACATGTCATCCTCAAGTACTGAAGGAAAGAAAGGCACACACCTTGTAGGAGTGACTGGAAGAGCACGTCTTCCTTGATCTGTTCATCGCCTTGGGTTCCTTGCCACACCTTGTACCGAGCGTCCGTCCTCTTCTTCTTCTTGGTCGTAGTTTCTTGTCTCTCGTCGCTGATTTCTGCATGTGCCGTGACGTCGGCATAAATCGAGTTTACCTCCGAAGAAGAAGGAAAGGAGGCGGCTGATGGTCGGTCAGCTACCATTGCGTATCCGTCGCCCACATCCTGCTCCTCCCCGACAAACTCTTCCTCTTCTTCTTCTTCTTCCTCCTCTTTGCCATCGACGTGGTAGGCGTAGTACGATGGCGCCGCGCTCCGTGCGCCGTCATCGCACATGTAGGCGCCCACCTCCTCAGTCGGTGGGGTCTGTACGTAGCCTACCTCAGCGGCATCGTCAGCACCATCATCACCATGGTACCCGTCAACAACGGCGTAGAAATCCATCTTCTCTACTTTTGTTTGAGCAGGACAAGAAAGAGAACCAAAGTAAACAACTTTGTGTCTCGCAAGATACGTCGCACGCCTGGTGATAAAATTATAAACACTCAACAAATTGGCCACCTGTGCACAATTCCGTAAACACAAACCGCGGATTCAAGCTTTCACTTCGAAGCGCGTGACGTCAGCGAACGAACTCGAACGGAGTCGGGATTGGTGGCGAATTTGTGGCAACCGGTTCTCGACACCTTAAGAAATCCCCCGGCGCTCGGAGTTGTTAACAAATCTCCGCTCAAGAAATAAGAAATGAAGAAATAAGAAATGCATTTTCTCTTTTCCAAATTTAATTAATTTGTTTTGTGTTAGTGGTTTTGTTGGCGCTCTCCTTAACCCGACAAGGGGTCATCACTCGAGTGGTGAGCAAAGTACATGGCCAGCCTCATGTTGAATGAGCGCGAAAACAGCCTTACAATCAGCAGTCTCTGCTGCGGTGGCGCAACCACCCTCGCCGGGGCACGCAGCATACACACGCCGTTGATGGCTGATGACGGGGACAGCAATAGGGACACCTCTTCCATGTCGCCACTCGCAGCCGACAGGAGCAGCATTCAGCGAGTGGGAGAGCTCGATACTGTGGGATTCGACTACAAGGGAGAGTCGGACCATCATCATCATCATGCTCACCTCAGGGAGCGATGTTCTCTGCGGGGCAACCTTGAGCCGGACGCGGGAGGCATGTACGTGAGGTGCAAGAAGAGAGCACATGAGTGGGCGACGGCGCACAGCACTCGGGTGTGGCTGGTGGGGAACCGGCAGACGTGGCAGGACTGGGGTATTTCCCTCTGGTCCGAGTTCCTCGGCACCTTCCTCATGGTCTTTGTTGGCACGCCCCCCTTCTTTCTCCCTCTGAACCGCTCCCCTTTCTGATCAATCATTCGCTATGGCTACATTCGTCTATTGTGTGCTATACAGGAGTTGGTGTGGGCGTGCGCGAGGGTACCACTAAGGAAATGAACGCGGTGACGTTCTTCTTCGTGATCATCTTCATCGTGGAGGCGTTCGTCCCGTTCTCCGGCGCTCATTTCAACCCGGTGGTGAGCCTCGTCATGTTCCTCAGCGGGGCCAGCAATGGGTGTCTGTTCGTGCTGCATACGCTGGTCCAGTGCATCGCATCGACTGCGGCCGCCTTTCTGATGCTACTTCTCCTACCAGAAACAAAAGACAACAACTGTGGCGTTACTGCTGTCATCGAGGACTGGCATGATCCCGTCGGTAAGTTGAACATGAGGGGACGAGGAGGATTTACATTGCTCTCATCGCTCTTGGGCGCGTGTTATTCAGGAATATGGAGGGCGACCTGCCTGGAAGCGGTGATGACGGGTACTCTTATCTATGTCATCCTCACCACGGGGCTCCATTCCAAGTCAAAAGAACGTAACGCCCTTTCTACGCTTGCTGTTGCCTGCACCGTAGGTGAGTAGGTGTTAATCACATTGCAGCATGTTTATGATTCATACTTCTTTTCCTTCTGTACAGCTACACTCATTCTGCTAGGTGGAGATCTGACGGGGACATCAATGAATCCAGCACGAAGCCTCGGACCAGCGATTGCATGTGGTTATTGGCAGTATCAGTGGATCTACTTCGTGGGCCCTCCTATTGGCAGTCTAGTGGCCTGGATGGCATATACACTTACTCACCACAAGAGCTGATTAACCTGCTCCTGCGAGTTCCGGAGCGATGGTCGTGATCACATCCGTTAGCTAGGAACTTCAAGATGACCTCCTTCAGCGGCTCCACAACTCGAAGACTTGTCCCATGGGCATCCATTGGCGCGCGCCCATTGAAGAACTTCGAGGTGGCCTCCTTCAGCATCCGTCTGTGCTCTCCTTACTCCAAATAGAGTTGCCATAAACGAGGTTGTTGAAGAGAGGCAAGAAGAGGCAGAACACTTTAGTCGTTGAGCGTGGTGTGCTTGGCTTGATCAGGATTGTTGATGTAGGACATGATGCGCACTTTGCCAGCAGACATGGAACTCAGCTGGGAGCCACTAGGTGATCACCTAGTGTAATCTGCACCTTCAATCTCCTCCAATCAGTCATACCACTCCCACTGCCTCCCCTAAAAAGATTTGTCTTTTTTCTTCTAATTTTCTTTCTTTTTCTTTTTTCTTTTCTTCCCTCCAGTCACGCCCTTCCCTGTTACCACTCTGGTACCTTCTCTCCTCCTCAGGTGGTGCAATATCTCATTCGTGCCGTTGCCAGCCTGCCTAAAAAAGACTCATGGAGGAGGACCTGCCGCAGCACAAGAACAAGCAGAAGAAGAGGAAACGTTCACCTCCATCGCCCCAGGGAGAAGATGAGAAGGTTGGCCCAAAAAAAGAGCCGAAAGCCAAGCGGCGGAGAGGTCGAGCACGCAAGTCTGCGCGTCCAGTGGCATCTTCCTCATCATCATCGTTGTCATCCTCTTCTTCGTCGTCGTCGTCAACTACCGACTTTGAAGCACGCACGGTACTGAATGTCCCTCTCCCCTTCTCATGTGCTTCTGGGCGGTGGCACTCAACCCCTGCACACACACACACACCATCACACACCATCACACACACACACACACACCACAATCTCTGCAGATCTATTGCCAGTAACGCGCAATGGTGCCGGTTATCGGGGAAGGACGCTTATTCCCTTATCTCCAGTGGCAACCTGCCTCTCTATGTCGACTCGGAATCAGGTTTGGTGCATACGCTGGCCGAATTCATCAGCAAGTTTGGTCAAGACCCCACGCTCGTTTGCATGATGGACATTCCAGGCATCGGCAAGGTGAAGAATCCTTGATCTTGTGGGGGGGGGTGGAGAAGGGAGGAGGGGGCAGGGGAGGAGAAGGCCCACAGGAAAACTGACTTATTTCCCTCATGTTCAAGACGACAACGATGAGAGTGGCGAGTCATCTCGCCGGAGCAGTCTACGCTCGGTTCCTGCTCAATGGAGGAGTGTTCCGATCAGCCCTGCAAGATGAGAGCCCTTGTAGAGGCAGGTCAGCCTCTGAAAGTGTCTGAGCTAGAGGACAAAC
>CDEZ01021461.1:0-53369 GCA_000826365.1 Acanthamoeba royreba | reverse complement strand
GCAGTCGGGACGTGCTGTCGGACCCCGCTAACCTGTCGTGCAACCACACCTTCTGCCACGACTGTATCATGGAGAGCCACAAAGGTACGGATGGGATGCAAGGAGTGCATGTGGGATCCATCGTCCATGTATCTAACGACCTTCGTTCCACGTGTGAATAACAGTGAAGAAAGTGTGTCCTTTATGTAAGGTAGGCATTCACCTGTAACACTGTGACCCATGAGTCGGAAGGGATGATACTGATAACGTTGGTCGTGCTCTGGATTCTTCACCACAAGGTGGGCTATCAGCGTCGATCGGTGAAGAAGAATACGCTGCTCGCCAATGTGGTGAGCTGCTACCGCGCCATGCAAGAGATGGTCAATACCAGCCGGGGCCTCGCCACAGGGAGTGCGAGTCAGATGAAGACGACTGCGACATCAACTGGTGAACTGGAAGCTGTTGCACAACAGGAGAACGGGACAAAGCAGGATAGCGACTCCTTACTGACCGTGCGCATTCCTCTCACTGTGTGATTGCCACTTTGATCAACGATGCTGAGATTTTATAATTCAGTCTTTGCCGGAGGATATTGCTGAATTGAGGAGGCAACTGCGGGAGCAGGAACGAGCCATCGGTACGATTGTGGTCGAGCCTGTGTTACACTTGACAGTACATCTCACTGGCCTTCATCTGCCACAGCTGAGATTGATGCACTGTTGGCAGAGACGACGTACAATCCTTCCAAACAAGTGAGAGATGAGGAGGATGCGGAATCATCGAGCAGGGAGACAAAGCGAGGGATCAAACGCAAGAGCTCCCCATCAACAATTAACGAGAGGGCTGAGATTCAATTGGAACGAGACGAAAAGAGGGCACGTGCGACCGACGATGCTGAACCAAGTGCTTCAAAAGCAACTGATTCTACAGCAAGCGTCGAACCATCGCATGATAAGGCTGAGGAAGAGGCAGAGGAGGAAGTGGCATCATCTGCCGAGGAGGACTCGCGAACGGAAGATACGAATAAGAATGGAAATGGTGAAGAAGGAGGGGACGATCAAGTGAGCGAGGACGTTGTGAAAGCCGGTTCTAATGGACATACCCGCAAATCCAAGGCAAATGAAGGTTCCACCAAAGGGCGAGCAACAAAGAAGCGGAAGCAAACGGAGACGCCGGCAGCATCCAAGTCCACCAAGTTCGTCATGTTAGGAACGGGCCTGAATCCACAAAAGACGGTGAGCATCTCCCTTCTGGAATTCTTAGTTGTGAGATGAACTAAACTGTCGAGCTTAATACTTGCTTTGTGCAGAGGAAACTACGGCAACTCGTATCGAAGCATGGAGGAAAGGTGGTGGACGAATTGGGCAAATCGGTCACACACATCGTCACTTCAGACGAGAACCACACTGCTCGAAGGACAATGGTAATGCACCTGCTGAGCTGCTTATATCCTCGTTGCCGGCGTCATCTTACACCTGTTCTTCTCTGGCTTCACAGAAGCTTATGCTTGGAGTGCTGAATGGGCTCTGGATTGTCAACTTTAATTGTACGCTCAACCTCGAAGGTGTGTGCTAATGATTGTGCTGAAGATGATTCCTGTTTAGGGGTGACATCCAGTCTGGAGGCGGGGATGTTCGTGGATGAAGAGCCTTTTGAAATCAATAGCGATACAGTGGGCAAGGGTACAAGCTGATTCAGCTCTCTAAGTCTATTCTGGTCACCTAATCTGGGTTACGGTCTGTAGGTGGTCCTGAAAAGGGGCGTGAGAATGGTGGTGGGCGATCGCTCTTCGAAGGCTATCGCTTTCACCTTCACGGGAGCTTCAATGCACCTTCACGAGAAGAACTCAGGACTCTCATCACTACCTCAGGAGGCATCTGTCTCGATCAATCCCCGAAAAAGAAGCGAGGCCGTAAGAGGGCTTCGGCTGATGGTGTAACTGTTCCGCCAGGCACGTCCTTCCCTACTCCTTCCTCTGCTCTCATCACTTACGGGCAGTGAGCATGTAGGTCTGGCAAGCAGCAGCAAGGATGATCCCAAGGTGGTGGTACTGTGCGATGTGGGTTGTTCCGGAAAGCAGGCGGAGGAGGCGCAGAAGGCTTGCGGCCGTCAGCCAGTCTCCGTCTTGTGGCTGTTGGACTCGATCTCACACTTTGCCCCTCAGCCTCTCTCGACCTACGCACTCACCTAATCTATCTCGCTGATGATTGATGTTTGAATTCACACAAACACGATACTCGGAACCCATGCCACCGTGAACAAGGGATCACAGGTCATCTTATCCTGGGCCACCATGTTCATCGCAAGCAGGAAAAAAACCGTTGTGGAAAGAGGGCTCCTACCACCATACCGATCATGTCCGTCGAATCCCCCGGCGAACGCGGGAGAGGAGAGACTGGAGGATGGACGAAGCAATGTCGTCCCTTAGTCGCACAAAAAGGAAGGCTTGTGCTAGCACGGAAAGTCTTCATTCTTCGGATGGTACTGATACCATATGGTCTGTGCGAACAAGCATTTACCGTCACAGAAAAATGCAAGTTGGGCGCATGACGTCAGCATCGTTGTGCTCCACGATGTCGACAAGTTTGCACCAATGGCAAGCCGACAATCCGTCGGCAGAAAAATGCAAGTTTTGTTCGATGGAAAACAAGAGAGCTCTGTTTTGGCGTACACGAATTTTTCGGCCCAAAAATTGTTATTCAAGTGCTTGCACAACACGATGGCTGAGCGACCAATCCACTCGCAAGGAAGCGACAATAACGACAAAGCAAGGCAGGAGGCTACAGAGCCATGGGAACCGCCAGCATTAGACATTGAGCTGGTCGCCCAGCAGGTGGGCGCGAGCAGGCAGCAGGCCGCAGCCGCCCTGGTCAAATCGAACGGTGACATCGTCGACGCCATCATCGCCCTCTGTGCCGACTGTACTCCTTAAGTACCACGCCCGTCTTGCGCTGACTTTAGGGCTTACCCTCAAAGAAGCTGGGACACCATTTTTTGGTAGCGCAGAAAACCGTTTTTTTTTGCTCCTTTGCGAAATTGTTTTGTCAAACGCGAAATTATTTGATCCTGGGGAAAACAGCTTTCTGAAAATCTACATCTAGTCGTGGCCTAAGTATGGTAATTTTTAACGATACCGGTCAAGCGGCGGTGGCGAGAAGGGAAGCCGCGGAGGAGGAAGAAGAACCGGGGACGCAGGGGTTGCTGAGGCCGCACGCGCGGTGTCGTCACCCATTGTCATCATGAACAGCCCTCTCCGATTCCTGGTCGGCTTGGTGGTGCTGATGGCCTTGTCCGTGGCCGTGCTCCTTCTCTACCAGCCGCGGCAGCAGACCAAGTACTTCTATCCTCTTCCTCTTCATGCAAACGAGTGACGTTGTGTGGCTGGCGCGGTGCTAACACTCACTCGATGTGGTGAATGCTTTACTTGTGATGAGCAGGTCGGTGCTGGTCTTCTGCGATGATGTGGAAGTGGACGAGGATCAGCTGAGCGAGTTGTGGCGAGGTCTTCAGTCCTCGGAGATGGAGGACGTGCAGCTACCGTCAGTCCTCTACGTTGCATGTCGCAAGTCCAGCAACTCCTCTCAGGCCGAGAAGGACAAGCAGCAGCAGGTGCTAGGTCCGAGCGAGGGCGCCAGACATCCCATAGGCCCAATTGACTACCATGCGGCCACAGTCCCTGGCCACGCATACTCTCTCGTGACTACCACTACAAATCCTTCTTTCAAGTTGTACATTCACGATCCAGCGGCCGACGTTGTCGTCAGCTCTTCGTACGTACAGATCAGTCTCCAGCTTCACCCAAGTATATTGATCCCCACGCGAACAGGCTCGCAATCTCAGGTTTGTGGAACCAGGCAACTCTGGACAAGCTGAACATGGCTCTCGACCACATCCCTCAGGGCGTCTTCCTCGATGTGGGCGCCCACATAGGTTACTTTTCACTCGTGCGTTGGCTTCCCTGTGTTGTCGTTGTGGACCAACTGATCTCATCTTTGATGAGGGAAGTATGCGGCAGCTCGAGGAGCATCAAAGGTCATTGCTGTAGAGCCTGTGGAGCGCAACCATCAGTTAATGACTGCCTCCGTCAATGCTAATGACTTCCAGGTTTCCTTCCTTTCCTTACTGCACTTTCTCACGTTCTCAACCATTCTCGTGTCACAGAAAATGATAAGCATTTACCCCTATGTTGCTGGCGAGTCGTCTGCGGCTCACTCTACTGTGTGCCTCAGCACGGAAGAGAGCAATCAAGGTACTTAAGGTAATCTTCATTGTGTTGTTGGTGAATCTGATCACCGGCACATGAGCAGGACATAGCGTCGTTGTGTCAGACAGCAATGGAAAGTGCTCCACCAAGGCGCACTCGATGACGCTAGATGATATACTGAAGAATGCAGGCGTTTCCAAGGTCGACATCATGAAAATTGATGTGGAAGGCTTCGAGGTATCACTCCCACTGAGTCACTCGTCGATCGCCTACTGAGTATCACCCACGCGTGCGAGCAGGTGCACGCACTTAACGGAATGACCAGCATGCTCGAGAACCACCCTCCCTGGTACGGGATACCAGCTCTTGAGCCCCGCTCGTGTGGGTGCTTTCAGATGCACCTAACGCGTGCCCACAGCTTCATCTTCTTCGAAGCCTCAGCAGTCTTCTTGAAGAGCGCAGGAAGCACTTTGAATGAGCTGTTGTCAATCTTCTCCAATAGAGGATATACTCTTGACATTGGTACGACTCCTGGCTACTCCTTCATTTATCTGGATCGTCTAACGGGGCATAGATGAGTCAACCATCCTGCAGCGCGGCATCGCTGATGGCGTAGCTACGCACACCTCGTGTAAGAAAAGTACCGGTGGCTTACCGGTCCTACGACCTTTGGGTCCCATCGACTATTCCCAGGTCAAGCTACCTCAAAACCAGGACAACAAGAAGAAGACCAGCACCAACCCGAGCTTCGATATATTCCTACATGACACTGCCATCGACGTCCACGTGAGCGGGAGGTACAATGCTTCCAACTTGCCAATATACGAGGAGCACTCATTCTTCTCCTTCAATACCTGCAGCATTGCACGGGAGGGCGTATGGGATCCCAGGAAGGTACAGCAGTTGAATCATGTCATCGGCAGCATCCCTGATCCCGTGTTCCTCGACGTCGGCGCCAACATTGGCTTCTTCTCCCTCGTGCGTTAACTTCTAGCGCTTCGCTGAGCTTCTCTAACTCTCACTTGGTACAGTATGCGGCTGTGCGAGGAGCATCAAAGGTTATCTCGGTGGAGCCTGTGTTCCGCAACTACCAGTTGCTTTCAGCTTCTGTGGTGGCCAACGGTCTGCAGGATAAGATTAGTCTTTATCCCTACGTGGCTGGAGAGCCTTCGGCTAACCACGAAAAGGTGTGTCTTCTCTCCGAGGCCAACAATCAAGGTACCATAGCTTCGGAGGCCGAAGCTGTAGGCCGTCTTCACATGTGTTCTATTTGTACAGGCCACAGCTTCGTTACGTCGAGTAAGCCTGCTGAGTGCGCGGCAGAGGCACAGACTACGACGTTGGATGAGATATTGGAAGATGCAGGCGTAACCAAGGTTGACATCATGAAGATCGATGTTGAGGGCTTTGAGGTAACCTCTCACAGTCACTGCCTACTTCCCTATTAGTGTTGATTGATTGAGCATTTATGTTTGCGACGTGCAGGTTCACGCTCTATGTGGAATGGCCAAGATGCTCAAGAGGCATCCGCCCTGGTACTCCACCTATCCATCATCCCTTTTCTATCCTGTGGTCTACAACAATCTTAACATGAGGGCTGCAGCTACGTTTATTTTGAGGCAGCGCCCGCGTTCCTTAGTGATGCAGGAAGCAAGGTGAGCGAGCTGCTTGACATCTTCCGTAACAACAATTACACAATTGACACTGGTACATGCTCTGCCCACAGTACCTTTCTTTCGAGTCTCACCGAGCGAATGCAACACAGATGAGGCAACCATCATGTCACACGAACTCGTTGAGGGAACAGCGATACACGCGTCCTGCGCGCAACTGTGGTAAAAGCCCGAGAGTTCAGGGGCTCTTACATTCTTTGCCGGCGCTACAGAGTGAAGCGCTGGGAGACCCTAACCCCCAGGTGGTAAGGAAGTGGATGCCGGCCCTACCGTCACTGACTGCGACCGCGATCTCGCTAGGCGAGAGTTTTGCAATAAAGGGTTATCGCGCTGATCCTTCTGAGCCGCTACGTGATGCGCTCCTATCGTGGTTAGACGTATGATCCACGCCAGCCCTGTCCTCACCCTGCGCACGTAACTCCCATGTCCATTTGCCGCAGCGGATCATGCAATCGATATGGTGAATGAGAAGTACAAGATTGGTGTGTTATATCTGGCTGAGCATATCGATGAGATTGTCGAGACCCCACATATAGCCGTCGTCGTTCTGTTGGCCCTCCTCCAGCACAAACACATGCGCGAAGTCGATCATGCGAACATCGCATCGCACCTGATGCTGATCTCCTTGACCGCCATTTTCGGGAGCGCCTTCATAGAGAAGCAACAGGGACGAAGAATACAGCCGGAAGGTGCTTTCCTCTAGCAGTGCAGTTCGTAGAGTCTCGAGTCTATGCTTGATCGCACGCAACACTTCTCTTCGCAGTTCGCGTCCGTCGTGGAAGAAGGAGGCCAAGTAGGGCACCATGTTGTCCTTGGTTACTTTTTTGCCTTCATCCTTGTCCTTTTCGGCGTATGCTCCCTTGACTGTATCAAACACCTGGTTCACACGTTCACCATTGTTGCAAATCTTAAGTGATTGTATTCTAGGTAGACAAGTGCTGATCAAGACACACCTTCATTCCACATACTCGGAAGCCCAGTGTGCATGTCGTCGTGGTCGAAGCCTGGATCAAGTAACCGGTGGCTATATCAGTCTCACTTGTAAGAACAAAGTGACTCCCTTCCACGTACTTTGAACTTCTCGTACTCGATCTTCTTGGGCGTAGCATCGTCACCGTACTGTCGAATGCCCATCTTGATATCCAGCAGACACGGGTGGCGATAGCTGGCCGTAAGGTCCTCCATCACAATGTAGTCTGATCATGCATCATCACAGAGAAAACATTCATTTTTACATTAATTTTCCTTTCCGCCGAAATTGTTTATCCTAATTTCTATGAATAATCTTAATAATTTGGAATTAATGTTTTCACTACCAATAAATTAAAAATTATTTTTAACATTTAAAATAATTGTTTATAAATATTATGGAAGCTGCACTACGTACGGTGGACAAGGCCGGGAGGCTCAGCGGTGAGGTGCTGTTCGAGGTCGTGGTAGACCTTGGCACTCCATGTCTCCACATGTAGCTGATTCTCACCTCCTCCTTCGACATCATCCGTTGGAGGGTGGTGTTGAACAAGACCGAGGAGTTGATCTTTTGAGATGTGGAAGCAGCCGAACCATCGCGGCACAAAGGCGATGAGGCGCGGGTACTGATGATGATGCACTTGGTGTTGAAGATGAAGAGGTTGGGGATGGGCGAAGAGGGTGCGGTAGAACCACAGCTCGCGACGAGCGAGAGGCTTGCAGATCCGCCCGTCCCGTGCGCGGAGGATGGCACCGTGGCCGGCCACCTGGTGCGAGAAGGTGCCCAGTAGGACCAGACGCTCCGTCCTCCCCTTGTCCTCTTCTTTCTCCTCCCACTCCTCAGGACGCACCTCCAGCTCGGCCATCCTTTTATTCTCTGCAATTATGATTTTCTCATAATAAAAACAAAGTGAAAGATAAAGAAATTGAAAAGAAAAGTTGACTATGTGTGATATGCTCAAACTCAATTTTGCTAAATAAGAGAAAGAGAAACTTTGTTTCTTTGTGCTTCAACATGTAGGAATAATTATATGGGATGGAGAACATGAAAGGCCTATGAAGAGATGGAGGTCAAAAAGAGAAGGAAAAGAAGAAAAATGTAAGGCAAGAAGGAATTCCAATTATTTTTGCTAACTTTTCCCTTCTTTCTTTTTCTTTTCCTTTTGAAAACCCGCCAACCGAAGAATTCATCCATTCTCATCTTTCATTCCCGACCCCAACTACACACCAATCCACCTGTACACAGAATGCGGCGCAGCAAATCGACGCCGTCCGTTCCGGACGATGCGCCGCCAACCGCCACCAAGGTCCATGGACCTTCATCTACCTCCACATCTTCATCTTCGGAGAAGCAGCTCACAAAGCAGTGGAGTTATGAGAAGATTGAAGATGTGCCGGAGGAGCACGACTACTTTGCCAAGAAGCTGCCCCAGCACCTCATGAAGGACGACCCCTCCCTCAACTGGTTCCAGAAGCCCCACACCATTACCGTCATGGCCATCGCCCTCATCGTCCTCATCTTTGGCGCCTTCACCCGCGATGGAACCGACACCGTCGCCAATGCCAAACTGTACGTTTAATTTTTAAAATTCATTATTTTATTTTTTATTTTTTAAAAATGGAACGGAGATTGCAATTGAATCCATAGGTGCGAAATGATGACACATTTCATCACATTTTATCGGAACATTAATGCCGAACAACATATTTGCACGTCAGTCTGATCATGATGCGCCTTTGGATGCCCTTTCTAAACAAATTTAAAATATTTTTTAATATATATATAAAAATATATATTTAACGTAATATGGTGGTCATGTTTTGCAGAGGTCTATGCGCAGGAGCCGTGGTGTTCCTCGTGTTTTGTCTGCTGTACCTCCACGACGGCCCGTTCGTGCGCCCGCATCCGGCCGTGTGGCGAGTCGTCACCGGCGTCGGCATCCTCTACCTGTGTTCCCTCATCTGGATTCTCTTCCAGGTATGTGTGCTTGTCCTCTTCCCCTTCCTTTGTGAGGTATCTAACACTCACACGCGCACGCTGATGGACCGAAACTGCAGAACGTGGATGACACGCGCCAGTTTTTGAAGTACTTCGACCCGCGTCTGGGTCAGCCTCTCCCGGAGCGCTCCTACGCTGCGCACTGCGAGCTGTACACGCCCGACGATCCCTCGTCTAACTTCCGCCATCTCATGGTTCGCGTCGCCACGCAGTGTTTTCTGAGTTTGCTTGCATGATGTCGCTGATCAGGTTTGTGTCACGGCGGTATATAGGATACGGTGAACGACGAGTTCGTGTTAGCGCATGTGGTCGGATGGTTCGCCAAGACTCTGCTTTTGCGTGATGCCTACTTGTGTCTGTTCCTCTCCGTCATGTTCGAGATTTGGGAAATGACGCTTCAGCACCAGCTTCCCAACTTTGCTGAGTGCTGGTGGGATCACGTACGCGTTCCCTTTCTTAATCGCACCTAAAGTATCATAACACTAACCTTACAACAGGTTATACTCGACATCCTGATCTGCAACAACATCGGCATCATCGTAGGCATGCTCACGTGCCGCTATCTCTTCAAGATGAAGGTAAACAAAGCGCTCACTGTGTAGACGTGTATATGTTAGACTCAATCAGACCTTCACGCTTGTAGGAGTTCAACTGGACCGGTCTCTGGGCAACAAAGCAGGGCAAGATTGTTCGCTCTTTCGTGCCCACCTCCTTCGATGAGTATCACTGGGAGGTTCTCAAGAGCTGGAAGCGTTTCGTGAGCGTCCTTCTTCTGTGCATTGCCGTACGTCTCGTCACTCTTTGTTTTAGTGTAGTCGTGTACTTACAAGTCATTCTCATCAGGTCTCCATCATCGAGCTGAACGCGTTTTACCTGAAGTATATCCTTTGGGTGCCTCCTCCTCATCCGTTGAACATCATCCGTCTCGTCCTCTGGCTCTTCATGGGTCTGCCTGCTCTTCGCGAGTTCTACCAGTTCGTCTCTGATCCGTACGTTTCCTCACTTGCGTCGTACTGTCGGCCTTTTTGATGTACTTATCGCTTGCTCCATTACAGGAAATGTAAGAAGATGGGTTCGATGACCTGGTTGTGCACCCTGGTCTTCTGCACGGAGGGCCTGATCTGTATCAAGTTTGGTCGCGGCTTGTTCCCCAACCCCACTCCTCCTGAGGTCTTCTGGCCGTGGGTCATTTTCCTGGTCGGTGGCAGCGTCATTACCATCGTGTACTTCTACAGCAAGGAGAGTAGCCAGGCAGCTGCCGTCGCGACGCCTGCCACGTCCAGCGGCAAGCGAAAGAAGACGAAGAGGAAGGATGCCAGCAAGACCTCCCTGAGCGAGCAGAGTGTTTCTTCTGGAGAGGCCAGCAGTGACGCTAGCAACGGGACCACGAGCGCAAGCAAGGAGAAGAAGAACAAGTGATCTTCATCCTTGCCTTCCCTCGGACGTCTCTTGCTTCCTTGCTGCTCTTGACTGTCGATTTTGTCTTACTCATTGCGAAAGATATATTCGGTTTGTTCAGTTAAGTTCGTATGCACATGGGGATAGAATAGGAGGAGGATTGTGGCCAGGTGCCCATCAGCTTCAGTTAGTTTAGCCCACAGGTAGGGCAGCGGCAGCTGTTGGATGTGTTCGCATGGCGTTGAACAGGAAGAAGACGGCTGCCGAGATGAGAGCGGTTGCGGGCAGGGTCACCACCCAGCTCAACACCACGTTGATGAGTAATCTATCGACACGACCACCACATGTTGCATTCAGAGGCAAGCGAGGAGAAGATAAAGAAGAGCAAGCGTTACCGCCAATTCACTGCCTTGATCCCGTCAGCGAGACCAACAGCAAACACCGAACCGACGACGCAGTGTGTGGTTGATGTGGGAATCTTCAGGCGAGACGCCACCAGTACCGTCATCGACGCGCCAAACTCTGAATCACACTCAACAGATCAAAACAGAGAAGCCTCGGAGGCTCAATGCAGATGGGCAACGAACCGATGTTGAACCCGCGCGAGGGCGTGAGTTTGGTCATGTTGGTGCCGATCGTGGACATCACGCGATAGCCCCACATGGCGAGACCCAACGAGATGCCCACTCCACCAGCGAGCAGTACCCACCATTGAACAGGATCCTGTGTCGCGCGAGCGTCAGAAACAGAAGCATGAATAAGGGTAGAATGGTCAACCTTCTGATCGACATCACCACGCAGGTAGATAGACACTATCACAACGAAAGGTGCAATAGCGTTGGACACATCATTGGCTCCGTGAGCGAACCCTAAGACAGAGGAGAACTTGATTAGACCAAGAGACATCATCAGACCTACTCACACACGTACCACTTACGCTAGCTGTAAGAATCTGAAGGAAGGAGAAGAGTTCCTCAGTCTTGGGATCGAACTGCTCGCTGTTGCGGTACATATCCTCATTCTTCCGCTCATGTTGTTCTAGTAGCATCTGCTGCTCCTCGCTCTTGAGCAGTTTGGGTGAAAAGCAGTGCCATACTGAGTACTCCTTGGTCATATGCTCCGAGAAGTTAGCCTGCAACTCCTCGGTGACCTCTTCGATCACATCTTCATCTATGAGATCGTGCGGTTGCTTGCTCATGGGAGAATCGCTGGTGCCGTATGACCGTCTTCGCTGCATGTTGTAGTTCTCCTCCAGCATTTCGTCATCAAGAACAATGTCTTCTGAGAACTTCCGGGCTATGTAGGTGCGGAGCAGGGGCAGGCCGACGAGCCAAGCGATGGCGAAGCTGCCAACGCCCACTCCAAGACATGCACAAATGATGATCCTGTATCGAGTAGCACGAATCCAACAACGAATAAGTAACTGCCAGCCCTAGCATCGAGTGAATGTACAGTACCAAAGTGGAATGTTGGCGAGGCCGAGACCTGGCGATCCCTTGTAAATGATGAAGAAACACAATGAGCTCAGGACAGCGCCGTAGAAGAAAGGAAGGAAGCGGAATCCCAGCTCAAGTGAGTTCTTGCTACGTAAGATGAATTGTCGCACTGCCAGAAAGAGGCCACACGCCGCAAGACCAGCTTTAAAGCAACAAAAGAAACGGAAAGTGAGACGCCTTGTCGGTAAGATGTGATATCAAGAAGGAGGTAGGTGTACCTAGGAGAGGAGATGTAACCCACGAGAAGGCAATCTTGGTGATGCGATCCCAATCCACTCCCTCTGTACCTTTTGCGACCAAGGCAAATCCCATGATGGCACCAACTATACAATGCGTGAGGGTGGTGTTACAGCGAATGTAGCATCTTCGTAAGCAGTACCCATGCTGTGAGTCGTGGAGACAGGCAGAGAAAGGAATGTGGCGAGAACAAGCCAGACCGTGCCTCCAACGAGGGCGGCCAGCATGCCCAGCATCAACTCTTCGGGGTCGTCTTCGTACAGAGCTGGCTTGATGATGCCCTTTCGCATCGTGTCTGTGAATACGCGGATGCACATTCATCGCAATGATCAGCACATTCACATGTGGATGGGAACTGTGACCGAATGGCGTACCAACAACATGGCTGCCCATCAAGAAAGCCCCGAGGAATTCAACAATGGAGGCGATGATCACTGCCTTCTTGAGCGTCAGCACCTTCGATCCCACGGATGTTCCGAACTGTGTGGCACAACCCCAACAGCATGTCAGATCACTATTCTTCTTTGGAAATTACATAATGTAATTACATTTCTTTTCTATTTTTATTTTATTTTATTTTATTTTTTCTGGTTAGGGTATAGGAGCACCGCATTCGCCACGTCATTGGCGCCGAGAGACCACGCCTGCACACAGCACATGATTCCCACCGTGTGGGGTGCGCCAACACATGCGTGGTGAGCATGAGTGCATCTTTGTGGTGAAGGCCAAGGACTGCATGGCCCTAAGGTTCACATGGCAGGTACGTACGAGGATGAATGAAAAGATCGCGCCTGCGATCACGATCCACAGTAGATCCATCTTTTCTTCCCGCTGTGTTGTCAGTCGCCCAACACCACTGCCCTCCCTTTGAGGCCAAAGAGAGATGCGTGTGCGTCCACTGCTGCTCGTGCACTAAGGAGCGAGAGCACTGCCGCGGTTTTATGTGTACATATTTCAAATTCCAGAAGCGTAACGTCTCGTGGCGTCTGGGCCCGCTTGGACTCTACCCGCTCACTCCGGGACAGACGGGGAAGGGAGAAGAGAGGTCAACACGTTGACGGGGGTCCAATAGGACAGCCAGGCCTGCTCACACTCCAGACAGACGGACTCGGTTTGATGGTGCATTCCGTGCGCGTTACGAGAAACCGGGATCTGTGATGATAATTCGGAAGGATGAATGTTGTTTGGGCAGTACTAAGTCTCAAGTACTTGATTGTTGGAGAAAGGGGCGTGAATTGATGGTGGAGTATGTACAAAAGCTTTGATGATGTATGCCATCTTGTTCTTCTAGAACATGTGCTTGTTGATCTCGTGCAGGATATCCAGGTTGAGAGCATCGACACCAAAGCCGCCCTGCAATCGAACGTGAGACGATAGAGGTCATAAAGTGCAAGAATGAGACATACAAATGGGTCCTCAATAAAGTCGTGAACGTTGGCCAGAGTGATGAACATAAGCGTTACAAAGAACGCAGTTCCAAAACCTGCCCACGGGCCGTAGTCCCGAGCAAGCAGCGCGAACTGATTCACAATACAAGGTCAACATCCGTTTAATCAAAGAAACGGAGCAGGGCATGCATACTGATGGAGAAATGAGAATGGGTCCAAGGGTTAGGAATACAAACGCGTATCCGCGCATCGTGGAAGCTGTGCGATAATCGTGTAGGACCTTGAGTCTCTCAAACGCTACCATCATGAAACTGTAGAAAAGGTGAATGGTTAAGGAAACAGCCATCCAGATTGTGTGGTGGTCACTCTGATGACCAGCGCGTACCGTTGGTATTGAAGTGGCCGGGATATAAGACTCGTGAGCTGGGGATTGCGTTTTCGCAGTTCTTCTTGTTTCTGCCCGAACAATAATCAATTTCAAATGAAGACGGAGAAGAAGAGAAGGCTAATCACCTTAGCAATGAGGTCAAACAGATAGTAGACGCGAGTGAGAGAACGCTTGCCACCTTCGTGCTTGAGGTATGTCTTCATCTCTTCGAAGAGCTTGATGATAAGCGCACGCATTTCATTGGCCATGGGGCCGTGACGATTGAATTCAACTCGCATCTTGGACTTGTCTAATCGTTGACGCGCTTCCCGCCTTCGTTCTTCGGATAAACGGTCTTCTTCACGATCTTTTTCCTCACTTGGTTCACCTTGATTCTCTTGTTTATGCTTCTCTCGATCATCGATCAGTAGTCGATACTGCTTCTCCTCATAGTCCCTACAAAAATATGGCAAAGCATATCAGAGGAGATCACCCTACACTGGATACGGGTGGAGAGAACCATTCTCGGTGACATTCGTAAAGTGCGACTGCAGAAGATTTGAGATCAGCTACGTCCATCAGAGCCCTAACGAGACGGCGAGCCAAAGGTCAGCATTCAAGAACGGCCGTAGGGTCAACAGAACAACATTCACACGCACCGCTCTCGTCGCTGAAATGTCCATGCAATCCTACATACATGAGCGTCATCACCATCACCATCACATAATCATCGTTAGCATCAGCATCACCACCTTGCTTGTAATCACGAGCCAGCAGACCAACTTTGCGCGTACCCAAATGAAATGGGGAAGAAGATACCGCTACCGAGAAACGTGAGAGGCATGTCGGCCACGTAGCCATACGTGTGGCAATACCAGGTGGCTCCCAGAGACAGCACCAGCACAGTCACTCCGTAGATCGTCAACAGTGACTTGAACGACTTCAGAAGGTACCATTTCGTAGCGGCCTGCACTCCATTTTGTTTTTTAAAAGGGAATTCCCACAAATGTTCAAAAATAGAAAATAGAATCAAAAAATTGTATATCTTATGAAAAACAAAAATCAAATAATAAGTACCACAAAGACTTGGTAATCTCGTTCCGGGCTTCGTGTATAGCCCCGGTACTCTTCTAAGAGGGGCTCGTGAACGCCAATAAATCGAAGGTCTCGTCGTGGGTGAAAATGATGATCGTCCGCAGAATCATTCCAACCGCGGCCGCTCATCTTCGCCCAATGTTGTAAGCAGAAAATTCTTTTCTTTTGGTTTTCCCTTTCCGAGTTTACAAAAATTTTACATGGCTTTTCCACCAAAAGTCGCCAAATTTCCATTTATGTCGACGTGTGTCAAAGGTTCTTGTGCTCACCGGTGGAAGAGAGAGTGCAGCAAAGGCGAGTTGATAAAGAGAGAGGTTATGAAGTATCTGTTGTGCGTGGACGGAAGCCCCGACGCGGCCCTTGCAATCGAACACCTGCGCGGTCTCGTAAAGGAGAACGACGAGGTGTACATCATTCATTCTTGGCAGCCCCTCGCCTTACCTCCGACTGTGCAGATGGTATGGCGCCAGCTTTCCCCTTAACACACTCTCTCTGTTTCAATGCATTGTAGCGAAGACTGTGTGGAGGAAGGCTGATGTGGGCGGTGTGGCGATGGATGATACCCCCAGATAGGACCGTTGCCCATCATCACGCAGTCGTTCCCGCAGTTTCCCTACCAATACCTGAAGGAACGCAAGTTTCTAGAGCACGAGTCACACCACATACTCACTGAAGCAGCCAAACAGTTCGTGCATGAAGGGGTACTTCGCACTGTCGTCTCCTTCGTTCTTTTGCTTGCGATGGGAATGCTGATTGCAGCATCTGCCGTATTCATTCAGCATGTGTCAGAAGAACACATCTATACCGTGTGTAGAGAGGCAAAAGACCCGAAGGATGCTATTATTGAAGAAGGTGCGCAGCAAACTTGCTACTCTTTCTTGCCTTGTACATTTGCGGTGTCCACTCACGGAATGTGCAGCATCAAAGCGAGGTATTGATCTGATCGTGATGGGACGACGAGGACTTGGCCCAATACAACAGTGCGTGGATAACCTTCCTTTTGGAAAGTGGTGTTTCCAGAGAGTGGTGATTGTCCATTCTCACACGTCTTTCCTATGAACCTACAGGATGGTGCTCGGATCGAACAGCATGCACGTCGTGGAGAACGCCCACTGTCCCGTCATGATCGTGCAAGGCCATCAGCCGGTCACCAAACCTTCTACGCCAACCCCGCCTGAGCAGGTGGCCGGCAATCCTACCAAAGGCTGAACGCTCCGCCGCACAGTGAAAAAGGAGAAAAAGAAAAAGATATGTTGGACCAATCAGAATGCTGCACAAGAATGTCCGGTAGCCGTTTTCAATAATGATTGGAATGCAAATATTTCAATTATGTGGAATAAATCATTTACCTAAAAATCAAAAGATTTACACGGACCGAGAGGATGGATCCTCCCGAGGGTCACAAATCGCACGCAGCACCCAGCACGGCAGCGCACCATCATCAAAATCCTCATCCCCAGCAAACGCATTTGCGGGCACCAGGACGACCCGACATTATCCTTGGTAAGAGATTTTTGTTTTTCGAAACTAATTGTTCTTCATTATTGGTTTTGGTTTCTCTCCTGCCAAATCAATTTGTACAAATTTCATCAAATTTATTGAGAAAAATAGTAATTTGTAAAATCAAGAAATATTTAATGTTTGCTTCGTTGTGTGGGGAGCAGAGGTGCCGGGTGCTGTTTACACGAGTCCGCCTGGGCAGTTCGGGGTGGCCCTTCCTCCTGGCGGCCGAGAGGAGCGGCACGTACAGGACACTGTCGTTGCGCTCTGCCGCTCCACAATCGTACGCGCGCGTGTCTCTTCCCGTTCCCATTATCCGCCCTTCGCTTCGCTTTCGCTCTTCGTGTTTATTTTGTGAATCCTGGATGATGATGATAATGTTAATAACGAGATGAAGGCCTGATGGTTGTGATGAAGATGCTGATCCTGTTTTATGCATTGTTTCCAATACTCAGGGACATGCCTTTCCTGGCTCTCAGCCTGTGTCGCTCGACCGCAGTAATCTACGAGGTACATCGATTACCATCGAATGCAACGTTTCTTTGATCCCTGCGGGTTTACCTCGATGAACTATCCCTGCAGAGATTCTTAAAGCGCCACAAAACTATTGGGTGGCAGAGAAGTCAGACGGGACGCGCTACCTGATGCTTATCAATAAGGAGGGAACGTACTTGGTACGAATCCGTGTGCTTTACCTGACGATGGTAAGTTTGCTTTGATGAAACTCATCTTCTGCTGTAAATCTAGATTGATCGGTCGTTCCGAGTTCGAAAGCTAAATATGCACTTTCCCTTTCCCGCTCACAAGACGACAGCACAGACGCCACCCGTCCTTGACAAGACGGTTCTCGATGGCGAGATGGTGATCGATCACGTCGACAATGTGGTATGGCTTACCCTGTCTTTTCTTTGTACTACTTTATCTTTAGTGCTGACATGGATCCTTATCGTACGCGTCCAGTATATTGTGAACTATTTAGTGTATGATGCGGTCTGTTGGATGGGGGAGAATTTGATGCGACTGTCGTTGGATCAGCGACTTAAATGCGTACAGAACGATGTGCTCTGGCCGAGAAAGTTAGATAAGATGTACGACTACTCCAAGGAGCCCATTAAGTACGTTCACGATCCATCGTGCAATTTTTTTGAGTGTGTAAGAGGAGCATCTCTTACTTTTGTTCACATGGGTAGCATGAAGCTCAAGGAGTTCATGGCACTCAAGAACCTACCGTACATCTTCGATCACGTGATTCCCAATCTCAAGCACGAAAATGATGGACTCATTTTTACGCCCGTCAAGCTGCCATATATCGTCGGGACATGCAGGAGTTTGTGCGTTTCCTCTTAATGTTCATTCTATCTAATGGGCACAATCTTATGCGACCTGTCATGTTGCAGGCTCAAATGGAAGCCTAACTCGCTCAATAGCGTCGATTTTGAACTGAAGGTCGAATTCAGGTACAGCCTCACAACTATCAATCCTACGGTCTCCCTCTAAATGTTCTTTCTCTACTTAGAGCACGCAAGAGAGGATACTGCCTGCTAGCAGCCGAGAAGCTAGCCAAGCGGTTCTATGCCTGGATAACGTTTAGTCCAGAGGAGCGTGCCATGTTTGACAACGACCGGATGGCATCCGGAAAGATCCTAGAATGCGTGTGGGATGAAGAGTGGCCAACGTGGATTCCAGCACCTGGGTACCACCGGCCTGAAACTTGCCATTACTCAATTCAGCTTACTCAAGAGGCCGTATGACAAAAACCAAGAGCGGACACCTGGGAGGTAGGAGAGTGGCAGAAGGGCGGATGGCGATACATGCGCATACGGGAGGATAAGACTCTCGCCAACGACATCTCAGTTATTGAGAAGATCCAGAGGAGCCGCACGGATAACATCAAACAAGATGAGGTGCGCATGGACCTCCAACTTTTCCTCTGTTCGATTCACATATATGGATTATGTCTTGTGCAGCTGCTTGCACTGCTAGCACCATCACACACGCCGAAACCACCGCAAGCACCGCATCCGGATCAGCACAGTGCAGCGCAGCCACGAAGGCCAACTCCTGATATTAGGTTTGAAAACTAAGCTGAGTCGGTCTAGCCACACGACTAATTGTTGGTATTTGTGGCAGTCCTGAATCACCAGGGTCGGGAGGGTCCGGAGAGGAGCGATCTCCTATGTCATCGCCTTTAGGAGTTCTCCCACAGAAGAGGAGCCATCCATCGGAGGACGTTCGATCAGAGGAGGAAGAAGAAAATGGGGAAGAGGAAGCTGGAAACGAGCAAAAAGATGGAGTTGACGATCATGAGAGTGCTAGTGCCAAGAAGCAACGGATAGACTTCCTTCTCGCTGCTGAATCCAGTGACGGCGGCGGAGATGACGGTCATTTTAGCTTTGGTGGCAGCCGAGGCTGACACTTCCCTCCAGCCCACGCAGTGCCCGTGATTAACGATGTAGACTTGCAGATGAATATTCACGCCGGGCGACAACAGCGGATGATTACAATTACATTTACACTTAAATAGTACTTGCCTCCTCCTTCAAGTATTCACAGTTCTTCTTTCCTCAGCTGAGCAAAGTTCAGCCTGTTGATGGCGCGAGAACGGTACGTAGGATCTCCTCCATATCTTGATCGATACCGTAAGCCATTCCCGACGCTGCCCCCGCCATCGGCGGTGGTTGCTGCTGCTGTTGGAGCTGCGCCAGCTGTGCCGGAGGGATGTGAGGCGAGATGGAGGCCGGAGGACCTCCCGAGAGTGGCCGCGGGAGCAGCCTTGGCGGTTGTACGCCGGCCCTCGTCGGCGGCAGCATGCCGCTCATGGTCTTGCCACGGAGGACATGGAGGAAGACATCCCAGTCATCTTCATCCCGCCCGCCGGAAGGATATAACGAGAACGGTGGAACGGGCGATGAGGATGAACCTGACGATAATGGCGATGGCGACGATGACGCCGAATAGGCCGCTGTGGGGCTTGTGGCACGGCCACGCAGCGGCGAGGTCGGCGCGGATGACGTTCGCGGTACTCCTCCGCTCGATCCCGCGGTGTGGCTCATCACCGGTACTGATGATGGCAGATCGCGGGGGACCTGCGCGTGCACATGCTGCTGCATTGACGGATGAGCAGCATGGTACGATGTTCCAACGCCGGTGCTGGTGTATACGCCTGGCGGAAGGCCCGCCTGTTGCGGACGTTGATGGTGCGATGGTTGTGGCAGTGGGTACTGATGATCGTGATGGTGGTAGTGCAGCGGCGACAATTGATGCGGGTACAGACGTTGATGGTGTGCAGGGCCCATCGAGAACGGCGGCCCACCGCTCCACGAACCCGAGCGAGGGATCGGTACATCCACGGGAAGCTCGGCCGAGGCGAACTGCGCAGGGGATGACTGGTCACCGTGATACGCTGCAGCGTACAACTCCGACCACACTCCCTGTCCCCTCTCGGTTGACAATGGACTGACGACAGTGAACGACGGAAAGGACAACGAGCGCGGCGGAAGGGATGCGGTATCGGTTCCGCCGTAGGAGGCCGGTAGTGTCGCTGGCCTCTTGTGTTGATGTTGATGGTCTGCAGGACGAGGCGCACTACCTAGACCCTCATTCGGATGCTGTGGTCTATCTTTTGTTGGTCCTCGTTCCCTGGCCGATACCGCTGATGACGTGCGCTGGCGTGATGGGCCATCATCAGCAGACACTTGTTCTACCTCGGTTGCCTTGCGCTTATGCTTCGGGTGTGAGGTTAATGCTGATGCGGCCGGCGGTTGAGGAGGAGGGCCAGATTCGCTCTGGCGGCGGAACTTGGTCGGCTGTACTGACGCACCTGGCCGCATCCTCGTGGTCTTGGTCTTGACAGCTGTAGCCTGTCGTCCTCCGCCTGCGGGCCCTGAGGCCGTAGCAGACTGGGCGGTCTGTGGGTGAGGGCCAGCGCCATCCGGCTGAGCGACAGGCTTGGGACGACGCCTGCGACGGGCCGGCGTGCAGCTAAAGTCACGGCCGTCGTTGCGGGCCGCCAGACCAGCGAGCCATCCGGCGACAGCCGCCTTGGCCTCTGTGCCGCCCCTCAGCACGGCGTCGGCCATGGTCGTGGTAGGTTCGGTGATGGTCGGTACCACCGTCAGCTTTGAGCCTCCTTCTGGCGCTTGTTTAACTCCTATTGCGAGACCATCCTGGGCGGATGGTGGAAGTAAGGATGGCGGTGGTGGCGAGGCCTGTTTGGTGGCTATCCCGTGTGCGCCACCCACACCGCCCCCTCCTTCTTCTTGGGTGTGGGCAGCGGGAGAACGATGGTGTTGAAATAGACGAGACACAGGAGAAGACTCCGACTCAGCGCGGTCCCTCTCGCCAACAAAGGAAGACGAAGGGGAGGACGAGTGCACAGGAAACTGGCGCTGTGTCATGAGCGAGCGAACCAGCAGGAGGGGCCACACGTGCGCCTAGGAGAGAGAGGGTAGGCGGTGGGTAAGCTACAGGCGATAGAGAGATAAGTGCAGCTTGGTCGTATGAGCGAGGAGCAATGGGACCAAAAAATGGTACGCAATAGCGAAGGAACGGGGATTGGGGTGAAACGCTCTCACTTGTTTTCAATGACATTTCCGACAGCCAGTCCTGAGCGCTGCACTTATGGTCAAAGTGGAGATAAAGCCGAAACGTAAAACATGCGCAATAAGATCACGAGCTGGTTACACTCCTCTGGTTTCTCCACTTTATGTGATTAAATGGCAAAGAACGAAAACGACGGAGAGAATCGACGCAACGGCCGTTTTCACTTTTCGTTGGCGGAGAAGGAGGACCGGTCCACCAATGCTCGGAGGGGTACATAAGGCCTTAGAAGATGTGCTTGATCCAGCGGTCGAAGAACTCGCTGAACGTACGGGCCATCATCCATTGCTCCACTTCAAAGTCGAGGTGGTGCTTCTTGTCGAAGACGGTAAGGCCGATCTGCCAGCGAGGATTGACGCCGTGGGCCATGTTATTAGCGCTCCACTGCGTCAGGGACAAATCGTCGAGCGTGAAGACGATCAATTCCTGACCCTGAAGCATAACAATGCACCGTCAGACAATTCCAGCAATCAGTACCGCACGCGTTACACGATGCGGAAGACGGGCAAAGCGATGGTAGCCTTAGCGGCACGTACCGAGGCGGTGCGGTATGCGTTGAGGACGTCTACCTCGCGCTTGAGCATCTGCCAGAAGAGATGGAAGTCCAGATGCACATCAATGGAGAAGTCGCAATACTCAGGCAGTTTCGGGCTGCAGCCCACAGTCAAGTCAAGGTCCATGTCCAGGATTTCGATACCACCTTAACCCGTGATGTGCCGTTAGCTCACACCATTAAAGGAGTCCCTTTGTGTCACTGGGGGAGAATATACCGGTGAACGAGAATCCCTCTTGATAGGTAATGCTACCGAATGTGCCGTCCTTGGGGGCAAAATAGAACGAGGTATCCTTCAGGCCCCAGTTTGCGGGGATCGAAGCGGTGGGAATCCGCAAAGAAGGGAAGATCCTGCGAGCACACACATACGATGAAAGCAATGAGCCAATACTTGTGGAGGTGTAGGCTGACGATGACGAGTCGCACCTGTTCCACTCAATCACGATGTCGAGCACGGTAAGAGCCAGGCCGTTTGCACCCGAAATAGAGCCCTTCAAGAAAACATCCTCGAAGTCCGGCGCAGCGGCGTTACCGTCGAAGACGATGGTCTTGGTGCCCATCTGATATGAAAGAATGAGCATCTCCTTATTACGTTTATCAGGAGCGTTACCATCATGTTGAAGCCTAGGCCGAGGTCGGCGATGCAGCCATCGACAGCGCACATGGCAGGGTTGAAGCCCAGCTCAAGGACGATGTCCGAAAGATTGAATCCCTGAATGCCGAACACGTTCTCCCAAACGCCGATCATGTCGCCAGTAAGCGTGACTGAGCCATCAGCACTGAAGCCGCCATCAATGTTGAAGAATAGGGCAGGATTCTTCGTGAAGGTGGCCTTGAACTCGGTATCGGCAGAGACGGCTAGCGGGAACGCGTCAACTTCGAGCGCGAGTTTCTCATAGTAGAAGCTCTTCGTGAGTTGAACCTCTGAGTCGATCTCCAGGGTAAGGGCGAGGTCCAGCGGGTCAGACGTGAACAGAGGAATGTTCATTCCAACCTGGAACACAGCACAAATCACTCGTTAGTTGAGTTTCAATGCATCCGCAAAGGCTTGAATGAGTGCTCAAACGTTACCTTCCACTCGATGGAACCGACCTTATTGGGGTTCAAGGCGCGTACTCGCTGAAGAAGGTTCCCAGTTATGTCGCCTAACAAGGTGAGTGAATGGAAGAGCGAAGAGGATTAAATTCATCGTCCCGTTTATCCAAAGTCATGAAGGGAAGTTACCGCTGGTCTGGATGGTCAAGCCAGTCTTGACATTGCCGTAAGTATAGGTGGACAGGATGATCGTGAGGCTCACGTCGTTCTGATTGACATCGTTGAGAACGGCCGCCTATGAACAGTACGAGATCAGATCAATGCGTACGATGACGAAAAGGTTTGAAGCGGTACCGTCCTTCCGGTGATGCTGCGGGCAATCTGGGACAGAGACCACTTGGCCTGACCCTGGGCGATGAATGTAGAATCGACAAAGTCGTTGGAAGTGGTGATCGAGAAGGAGGCATCAACCGAGGTAGAATCAAAAGTGATTCTGGACGCGCCAGCGATGGACAGCGATTGAACGATGGTCTGCTGGACGGTCAGCTGGAGCGAGGCTCCGCTGATTGAGAGCCAGGTGACGCCGAAAGGATTCGGCCATTGGCCGTTGAGCTTGCCGGAGAACCTTACGAGTCCGTTATCCTGCCATGTGCCGGAGATGTCGAACACAACGGGCCGAGGCTGTTGGGAGAGCGTGACCGCCAGCTGGGCACCGAGCGTGATCGTAGTGCTCTGCGATGGGGCAACATTCAGTGCGAGCTGGAACGATTGGAAGCGGAGGCTATGAGTAAGGTCGAAGCTGCCCGACTCGGTCAACGTGAGCGAGATGGCGGAAGGATCAGAGTCAAAGATGGGGATGAACAGGTTGAGATTGTAGGTGACCGAGGAAGGCGAAGCGATGAGCGTCTGAGCACATGAGAGCAAGTTGTGTTAGCCCGATCAACTACATGATAACAGAGTGATGATAATACCTTGGCTACATTGGCCAACGTGCCATCGAGCAGAGTAGCCTGAGCGCTCACTGCAAGGCCTTTGCGGACGGAACCCGAGGAGGCCGTAGCAAGAGTAAACGACACAGTGCCCTGCACAGTGCTGATCTCGACCATATACTGAGGAGGATTTACGCCCACAGTGGCCTAAAGGAGAAAGTTTAGATCGACATTGACAAAAGCTTCCTATCAAGAGTGGTCACCTTGTAGAGGAAGATGAGGGTGTTGATGGGAATATTGGAGACTGAGAGGACAATGTCGCCGTTATTGTACTGGATCGTGGTACTAACAGGCGAGTTGCTGAACGAGAGCGCGGCCGTGCCGCTGAGCGAAAGCTGGGGCTCTGCCGATGAACTAACGACGAGATTGATGTTCAAATTCTGATCCACCATCAAATAGTGTAAGCCTCGCGAAAGCCATTATCAATAGAGGGTATGCGGCACCTGGAGTGTGAGCCAGCTGAGGCCGAGAGGGTGAGTCCACGATGCCAGAGTGCCAGTGAAGGTGGTCGAAGAGCTCTGCTCGTTCCATCTGCCGTTGACATTTACCACAAGAGGCTGGGGCTAGTGCGACAACGAACGCTTCAGTTGGATGTCACAATCAAGTTGCACGCTTCAAGGAATCTATCTACCTGATTGGCAATCGACACCGCAAGCTGAGCCGTGAGAGTGATAGAAGGGAACTGAATGCAGAGAAGGAGGTGAGTCAGGTACAGTCTCGAAAGTCGGTGCAGAGGAGAGCGTACTGGCGGAAGGACGACGTTGACTGAGTAGGAGCTAACTTGAATGTGCGATGTCAAGGAGAACGATCCGGTTTCCGAGAGCGAGAACGTGGCGCTGCCCTGCGCGCCCAGAATGGGTGCGAAGAAGGCCAGCTGGTATCGCTCCTGGGACGTCGTAGCGCGGAGGGTTCTGACGGCCTTGGCCAGACTGCTGCCGCTTGTGACGGTGACGGTAGAGCTCACCGTTAGGCCCTTCGTCACTGATCCCGCGCTGTAGGTCGCAATGGCCAGACTTACCTACACAAACAAGGAACACGCGTTAACAATCCGCTGTGTAGATTCATCCCACAGCCCAGTTCCCGCACCTGACCGCTGAGCTGGACATCGTTGAGGATGGCCGGCGAGGCACTCTCCACGACAGAGCTATAGAAGGAGGAAAGGCTTTGGATGGGCAGGTTTGAGACTGTGAACTGCCAGTCACCAGAATCGATCACGTTGATGGTGAAGGAGAACGGGCGACCAGGAGCAGAGGCCAGGCTACCCGTGCCCGAGATCGAGACCTTGGCAGAGCCGACCGATCCGCCTGAGCCCGAGAAGCTAATGGACAGGGAGACGGATGACACAGCATTGAGCCAGCCAAAGTTGAACGGATGCTGCCAAGTACCCTGCAGCGATCCTTGGAAGTTCACCTACGATTGATTCACAAATAGGGATGCATGCGATTAGTTTGGTCGGAGTTAAAATAAGAATGGTGTCAACTTACTGCGGCACCCTCCTGCCAGCTGGTGGAGATAGAGAACGACAGGGGCTGGGGCTGGTTGGCCAGAGCGACTGAAGCTGTTGCCGAGAGGGTCACGCTCGGCCGCGAGTTGCTCACAGAAACGGAAACTGAGTAGGAGCTAATCGTGATACTCTGGCTGAAAGCGAAGCTGCCTCCAGCCAGGAGCGAGAACTGAACGGTTTGACCGCCACTGGTACGAAAAGATCGCGTGATTAAGATACACAAAAGACAGCGAGCATGAGCAAGAGGCCTCTTACCCGTAGACGGGGATGAACAGGGAGAGTGTAAACGTCTGAGGGTTCGTGGCAAGGGTCTTGACGGCCTTGTCGAGCGTAGTTCCGAAGCCGACCTTCACGTTCTTGGCTGTAGGATGAAAACATTGAGCCGAGTGCAATAGGAAGAAGGAATGAGAGGTCAGCTGTACCGAAGAGGAGCAGGCCCTTCTGCGTGGAGCCCGAGTTGTAGCTGGAAAGGACGAAGCCGACATCGCCGCTCAGAATGGCTCCCGTGAAGATCTCAGGAGTCGAGGTCTTGGCGATGGCCGAGTAGATGTTGCTGATGGAGTTACCGTTCGAGCTAATGAGACTGTTCACTGAGAAAACAAAGTCACCCGACCCCGACAGAACTACGTGGAACGTCGATTGACTCTGAGGTGCGAAGGAAAACACAGCCGTGCCGTCGATGGTGATCTGGTCCGTGATAGTTTGTGATCCAATCGCAAAGTTGATCTTGCCGTTGGTAACGCTGGTGATCCAGTCGGCACCGAACGGATGAATCCATGAGCCCGAAAGTGAGCCGGAGAAGGAGGTGGTGGTGTTGGCCTTCCAGAGAGCGCTGACCGAGAAGGTGACCGGCGTGGGCTGATTTGTCACGCTGATGATCAAATCCGTAGAGAGGGTAAAGGTGGTGGCTGCGCTGACCGACACGCTGAGCTGATACCCGGAGCACTGAATGCTGTTCGTGAGCGCAAAGCTGCCCTGCTCGGTGAGCTTAAGGCTAAGATAGGTCGGATTCGTCGAGAACAGGGGCACATATAGATTCGCGTTAAAGTTGGAGCTGGCGGCATTGGGGTTGAGCGTAGTGAGCGCCTGGGCGACTTCGTTCTGGCTCGACGTGATGACGGACGCGCTTGAGACCGTGAGGCCCGTGGGGTAGGAGTTATAATAGAATGTAGAGAGAACAATCGTAAGCTGTTCCGAAGCGCGTACACCCCGCAGGAAGGACGGGGTTGTGGCATTCGGGAAGACGGCCTGGTAGATCGTCACCGGGTCGAAGTTGGCCTTGAACTGGATCTGGAGCTGAACTTCGGTCGAGGTGGGAGTCGGGAAGAAGAACGTGAAAGACGCCACGACGGAAGCGTCCCACAGGCGAGCCTTGGCCAACACTGCAGACAACTCAATTCACGAGTTTAGCGGACTTAAGGACGACGGCCAAAAAAAGGTCACACACAAGAGCGAGCGCGCACCAACAAGATGAGTGTTGTCGAGAGTGGCATTGATGTAACCGACCGTGAGGTTGCCCGAGTGGAAAGCGAGGTCGACCTGGAGGGCAAGCTTGTACCCGACAGTCGCAGCGCTGATGACGCCCCGCTGCTGAATGTCATTCCGGATCTGCTCCAACTGCTCCTGCTGGCTCTGCGCGATCATCGCGTGACCCATACCATTGGCGTCGACAATTGCAACCTTGTTGTTCGGCTGTCGTCACAAGAAGCACGTTCGCACGTCGACAAGCAAGTTAGTCCCCCCTCAGCACTGCAGTACCGTGAACTGGCTAACTAGACCATTATTCCGAGCGAGTCGATAAGGAAGTTTCACAAACAAAAAGTCAAGTTGATGAACGTAAAAATGATGGCATAGTTGATGAAAAGAAAAGTCACTCAAGAAAAACCTGCTAGAAACACAGGGTGGTGTTGATCTAGCGCAGGGGGGGGGTAATAGAATACCATCGCGGCGGAACAAGCAAGGAACGACAACGCGAGAAGAAGACCGATGCTGGCCATGTTCCTCCTCAGCTGGGAGGCCGACCTGTCCATCTTCAGCTGGTCTCTCTCCTGTGAGTTATATCGGCGGTGGGTGTGCAGTATTGACGCCGTCTAATAAAGAAGAATGGCATACCCGACAGTTAGTCGGAGCTAAAAATGTCGTGGTCCTTTTCTGCCGGCATCTCAGCTATGCTGGTGTCGCAGTGTTGTGCGCTGGCTCACGTACGTGCCTTCTTTCACTGTTGCAGAAACTCACACATTGTTCATCGGACTATCCACGACTCCGCAAATGGAGGTAAACTTGTACATTTTAACAAAAAAGAAAAAAAGGCCGGGAGAACGGGACGCGCACGGTGCGGCACAGACAGGAGTTGCGTGTGCACGGTCTCCCTGCACAACGGCTGATTGCTGGCTTCCCTCCCTTCCAGGAGCGTGGGCTTCCCTGCTCCTCGGAGGGTGGCACCTCCTCTTTCTCTTTTCACGCGCTTCGAGGCTTGATCGCGTGTAGAAGACGCCGCAATCCCACGTGCCCATCGTTCCCTCTTGGTGTTCATAGGCTATGTGCATCTCGTTCGCCACGAGAGACGAAGCCGTCCCTGGCTTCCCCCCTTCGAGCGGCAAACGAGGTGAAGAGCGATTAATATTCGAGAATCGGTTCGCCGACCTTGGTGACGGGTTCTATCGTGCACTTGAGCTCGAAAGCCTTGGCCAGTACGATCTTGAATATCTTCTGCACGTTGGTCGACGAATGTGCCGAACAGAAGATCAATGGCGCCTTCATCGCCTTGGCAAACTTACGCGCCTGAAGAATCGCATGAGTTCATCAGTTGATGACTGTCAAAAACGACAGGGAAACGGAGCGAACCTGTTTTGTGATTTCCTCCTGCTCTTCCTTTGGGAACGTTGCGAAAAGGTCATACTTCGTGCCGATCAGGAATGGAAGTGCGCTCTGGATACGTGAAAGAAAGAGACATTGTCAGTACAGATGCTGCATGCATCATCATCTTCATCGCAGTGCACGATTTCTGACAACACAAAGGGAGTGTCCACGTCCATAACTCGTAGCGCCATCACCACCACATGATCAAAACCATCATCATGGCCATCATGGCCACCAAGAGGCCACCTGTCCACATGCATCACTCTTCATGCACAGAGAACGAAGGTAACACGTGGATATGGAACGAGCGAGAAGGGCGCCGTGCGTGCCTTGTTGAAGCCGCGTGCTTGTCTGAACCACTCCTTGATAGAGATGAGCGTGGACTTTCGGGAGAGGTCAAACATGAAGAGGATGGCGACGGCATCGTTGCATACCAACGGCAACATCGCTATGAACTCTCGCGAACCTGTGATCCCACCACCAAAGTCCGGACATATTTATATAAATATTACTTTTTCATTTAAATGAAAAATAATTTTATATATTGTTTTATTATTTTCATATAAAAAATAACTTCGTAACGAAAATCAAGAACATGAAGGCGTAATTAAACCAAAAAATGTTTGAACACAGATTATACCTCTATTGTTAAAATAAGAATTACTTGGAAAATCAATCGAATTTTTAGACAAATTAGGTTTAAAAATAATAATGTTAAAATAATAATAATAGGCCAGAATGGAGTAGGGCAGTACCCCCGAGATCCCAAATGCTAAAGTTGATGTCGTTGTTTCGGATGTTGATCGTCTTCTCCATAAAGTTAACTCCTGCATCCCAAATGTTAGTTTCAAATAAAACAATTTTGAGAAAACAAAAACATAACGCACGTGAAAGATAATTAATTGAGCTTTTTTGATTAAATTAGAAAATCAATATTATGATGATTGGAGTATAATAATAAATATATTTATTTTAAAAAAGAAAATGAGGCAAAATGGGCCAAAAGGGCGGATAAGGGCTAGGTTCGTTAATGGGGGCGGGGTGGATGCCATGGGCAACAAAGGGAAGTGAAGAAGAAGGGATAGATGGGTGGGAAGGATTTTAATTGGGGGGAAGAGGGGATGTACGTGCCTAGCGTACAAATGTAGTCTTCGTCGAATTTGTTCTCGACGTACTTGACCATGAGGGAGGTCTTGCCCACTTCGCTGTCCCCGACCATGCCCACCTTGAGGGTGACTGAGTTCTTCCCTCCGCCCGCCCCCTTCCGTTTGTACTTATCCCCTACGCCCGCTACGTCTCCGCTGCTGCTGCCGCTGGTGCTGCCCCTGCGCTCTCGCTGGGAATCGTCCATGTCTTTTGTGTGTGAAGATGTGTTCGAAGCGAAGTTTTTGTGTTTTGTTTTGCAGCACTCGAGAAGATGGAAGAATCGGTTGATGGCCAGAAAAATGCGAGTCGTGGCACCCCAAAAGAAAAAGATAGAAGAACCGACCCACACAACTCAAAAGACCTCAAATCCGAAAAGAAAGCAACAACAGAACAAAGACACGAACGCGGCGAACAAACAATATTAAATAATTCACATTCTTTAGGCTTGGTGTTGAAGTCCGAAACAACAAGCTTGATCACTGGTGGAATGGTCTTGTGCTGGTGAATGGTTGAATGGATCAAACGAAAGCCACTTTTCAGTGGCAGTTCGACGCTATATTGGTGAGTGAGAGGAATTATAAGTGATAGATTGTTTAGCAGCATCGGTAGGGAAGGCATGAGACCGACGAAGTGTCTTCCATCATTGAGTGCTTCAATAGAGTGTTTCTTCATATGACAGCCACCGCTCCACGTCTTCTTCTTCTCCTTCGTCCTCGATGTCATCATCTTCACTATCCCGATCTCTTGATTCCGTCAGATGTGGAGGATTCGCTTTGAGCCAACGCACCGCGGCTTCTTGTTTCATATTCTGGGCAGCCCGCAGGCACAGGTCTTCGTCCCAAGGGCAGCCATTGTCGCGCAACCAACGCAGCACGACCAGCTGACCTGCCCTTGCCGCGTACACTGGCGTCCTCCTGTCCCACGGGCATCCGTTGGCTCGTGCCCACTGGAGGATGTCGAGATGTCCTCCGCCAGCTGCTCGTGCACATACTTTGATATCCCATGGGGCTCCATTGGCGTGCGCCCACTGCGCCACAGCCAAGTGGCCATGCTTGGCAGCGTGGCTGATTGTTGTATTGTCCCATCGACATCCGTTGGCCAGCGCCCATTGCATCACGTGGAGATGACCTCCTCTAGCTGCACAAGTGAATAGGCGGAATCCCCAAGGACACTCTTTGGCACGCAGCCACTGAAGCACTTCGAGATGACCTCCTTCCGCTGCGGAATAGCAAGTGTAACAGTCGTCCCATACACAGCCATTGGCGCACAACCACTTGAGTACCTCGAAATGTCCACCATGCGCGGCCAAGCTGGTTGCCATTCCGTTCCACTTGCAGCCGTTGGTGTGGGCCCACTGGAGTACTTCGAGATGGCCGCCGCAAGCCGCTTGATTGCAAGTGTGCGAGTCCATTCGGAAGCCGTTGGAGCACAGCCATTGCAGCACTTCAAGATGACCGCCTTGGGCCGCGTGCGCACACGGCCAAGTCTCACTGTAAGGACATCCATTGTCGCGCAACCATTGAAGCAGCTTGATATCGCCGGCTTCCGCCGCAGCAACAAAGGTCCACTCATCCCAAGGGCATCCGTTTTCGTGAGCCCACTTGATGGTCTCGGAATGGCCATTCTGAGCAGCCGCCGAACACGTACTCTCGTCCCACGAACAGCCGTTGGCACGCGCCCACTTCAGGATGTCGAGGTGGCCGCGTAAAGCTGCCAGTTGGCACGTCTCCTTGTACCAGGGGCAGCCGGTGGCGCGCGCCCACTGGAGCAACTCGAGATGGCCTCCACCGGCGGCGCGCGCACAAGTGTGCTTGGCCCAAGGACAGCCGTTGGCGCGCGCCCACTTCAGCACCTCCAGTCGGCCGGCGAGAGCCACTTGTGCTGTAAAGTCATGCGGCGCCACTGCAGTGGAACAAAAACTCTGATCAAGTAGAGGACCATTCTCTGATCAAGCACAATTTCTTCCGTACCGGCAACGCCAGGCCGGCCTTGCTGCTGACGTGCGCGGGAGAGGGAGAGCACGAGTTGGTTCCAACGATGGTTCACGAAGCGCGCGCACACGAGACTCAACGGGTCGTTCATCAGTTCCAAGATGAGTACCATTACCTCACCGGGCAGGTCATCCATCCCAGACCGTGCCGCATCTGGAATGCCAAGAATTACTTATTAATATACCGGAAACAATAAACAAATAATTATTCTAAAAATAAATAAAATGAAATAGGATTTCGAGTCTTCGAACAAAAAGAAGAAAGATAGGAAGGGACCGTTGGAGGCAAAGGGCGCGTCATGGGTAGGTGCGGAGTCGTGTTTGGCCTTCTTCTTCTTCTTTGACTTGTCTGCTTCCTCACAACTTCCGCTCGTTGTGGTAGGTGCCTCCGCAGTTCCACTTGGTACCTGATGTTTGCGCTTCGGTGGCATGACGAATAGTGCTGCTTCCTCTGTCGTACGGTGAGTTACGTCCTCTCTGTGTTCGTTTTGATCGTTTTGTTTTGTTACGTAACAAACGCTCAAGCAAAACGAACATAGCTGGTGAACTAAACACCAAGGTCCTGATGGCCATCAGGTGAAGAGAGGAAAACGTGATGGTGACCCAGGGCGCCATGGTGAGTAGCTACCCAGTGCTGAGGTGGAATGAGTTACCCTAATGCACACAGGTCATCACTAAGTGCACAACCAGAATATCACCATGCACCCTTCCGTGCACCAGCAGTGGAAAGTAGATGAGTCCCGTGAAAGAGAAGTGAATAGTAGAGTCGAGGATTTGTGGGATGGAGTACCTGGTTGGGGCGCCTTTAAGGTTGAACGTCCTTGAACAAGCATGCGCCTACGATTGCTCCAAGTGCAGCGATGAAGTCTCCCTTTTCAAGTCCAGCCAGCTGTGCGCCGTCGATGGGGAAGTGGGCAGCGTATTGCGCATACTTGCCTCCTACCAACCATTCGTGAACTTGGTCTTTTGTCCATTCTTCGAGCCCCAACAAAAATAAGGAAATACATTCCCTTCCAAAACACAGCAAAAAATCTCATGATGACCTCCTTCTCTCTATTCAGGCAGAGGTGATTGCGCATCCATGATAGCCTTCTTGATCTTGGCATGGTCCCCAAACGGGATCCCCATAGCCTGGAGGACTGGAATTTCTGCAGCAGCAAGAAGGCCGTGCAGTCTATCTTCTGCGCAGCAAAGGTAGCACCGTAGGAATCGTAAAGCCCAAGATCGTCCAGGACTTTCTTCATCTGATCATCAAGCTGTTCCTTCTGAGTGGCATCTGTTTGGCAGGGACCAAAGTGGCCATTGCAAAACATGTGTGGCATCTAGGTAAGTGGGTGCAAAAAAATTTCAAATCGATTGTTGTGCCTTGCTCATTTCTGGCTCTCCTGGCTGGGCGTGCTGGCTGCTGACCTGTCTCTGCGTCGCCATACTCTGTGCGTTGCAGCACATATGCAGGTGTGCGTCACCTCTCTTCCCCAGTGTAGAGCTGCACTCATTCACAGGAGTACCCTTAGATTTCATTACGTTGGTTATCGACGCTGATCGCCACAGGCGACAAGTCAAGCCGTCGAGCCTCAGGTCCTTGTCAGGCTCAGACAGCTTCTGGAGGTCGAGTAGCGTGGGAAGCTTACTGACATCGTCAATCACCACAAAGTTGGGATGGCGAACGAGGATATCTCGAAGCTTCTTGATGTGTTTGCTTATTTTCTTGGGTTTTTCAAGGCCCAACGATATCCAGGACAGGAAGAAGGCGTAGTCCACTTGCGAGCTCCTTTCCACCACCTGGTGGTACCACATGTCACAAAAAAAGAAATATGAGGACAGTGCGGTGTGAACAGGGGCGAAGGGAGTGAGGGCGTCCTGAGCGAACCTTCTCGAAGAACCGAATGCAGGCTTTGCGGAGAGTGGATATCGGCACACTCAAATCCATGGCTTGGCTGCCGACAAACTTGATCTCGCCCCGCACACGCTTGAAGCTCTCACCCTGCCGTACGAGGAAGGCAATGTCGCCGAGCTTCGTCTCGGGGCCTGAATCGGCGGAAACGCACAGACGCTGGTTGTTGAGGTGCTCGTTGGCCTCCTCGTCGCTCCTTAAGAGCCCGATCGGTGGCTTGTGTGGGGCTGGCACCACACTTTTGCCGAGCTTGGCCAAAACTGTGCGGAGAAGCGACTTGTCCCAGGCTGTACCGAGGAAGAGTTCGAGTGCCATGGCAAACTGGAAGCAGTAGCCTTTCCCTGTGTTGGCGTCGATAACCTGTGCCCTCAGCTGGTTCAACATCAGATCAAGGTACTTCTTGTCGATGACTGTGACTTGAGCCTGCAAGTACCTGTCACAGAATGCCAATCATGCATAAGTATCACGTCAGCATGGTGTTAAAACTCCTCTCTGCCCTCTGTCTCACCTCCATCAATGGTTCTTCATCACGTACCTTTGCACGAAGTGGTAGGGAAACAGGATATCGCAGTGGCCCTCTGGAGCATCGCACCCGAAGCGAATGAGACCAGAGCAGGCCCACTGTTGCCAGGTTGATGGAATTGACGAAGCTGGGAATCGGATCTCTCCGTTGGCCAGCCGTGCTCCCTTGAACGCCTCGGCGTAGAGGTACATGATGGCCACGTCATCGCAAAACTCTTTGGGGATGCCACACTCGTTGTAGACGCCGCCCACCTGGTTGTTCCAGTCGTTGTAGCTCTTGTTGAGGCACTTGACAATGCCCTCGGGTCTGGCCTCCTCGTATGCATGCTTGAGGAAGAACGTGATGTTACGGTAGGGGCCCGCGAGGCACGTGCACAGGTCCTGCCTCGTTTTGGGGCTCAGCAGGTCCAGATTGAGAAACTGTGCTGCGTGTGGTGATATCAAGCCAACACAAAAGATGGAGTGAGCAAAGCTGTACACACAGAAAACAATGCAACAAAACCTTTAGGAATCACCTTGTTGAGGATAAAGTCGACGAGCTCTGGCGTTGTGTAGGCCATCGCGCCAGTCAAGCTGTGGAACTTCAATTGTGAGCTGAGTCGGACTCTCTTCTCCACGCCGATGTCTGTGCCTGTGAAACAGAACTTGAGCTCCATGCTCACCCTAAGGCTCAAGGCTTCTGAGAGCGCGATGAGGTAGTAGTTGCTAAACTCGCTTGGCTGCACAATTTCGTCCTTTCGCTTCTGTTCAAATGGAGAGTCTGAGGCCCAAGTCTGGCATTCATCTGTGCAGTGTGACATAATGTATGGTAGGAATGACGGACAACTCAGTACAGTTTCTCACAGGTGCAGTTTACAAGAGGCCTGAGATCAGTAGTAGTGGTATGGCGATGGCACGGTACCGAGATGAATCACGATGGGAATCTCCTGCTCCTTCCGCTGCTGGAACATATCGGAAACCTTCGAGACAAGCGCCTCCTGTGCGTTATCGGCGTTTCGGTCGGCCTCAGCTCGAGATACGTAGGGATAATCAAAGCCGTTCTTTGAAATGGTTCCGAGAAAGAGCTCCTGTTTCTTTTCGAGAGCAATGAGAGTCGCCTTGAACATGTGTCCTATTGCCGTCGTCATGACTATGGCAAGTTTGTCCTCTAGCTCAGACACTTTCAGAGGCTGACCTGCCTCTACAAGGGCTCTCATCTTGCAGGGCTGATCGGAACACTCCTCCATTGAGCAGGAACCGAGCGTAGACTGCTCCGGCGAGATGACTCGCCACTCTCATCGTTGTCGTCTTGAACATGAGGGAAATAAGTCAGTTTTCCTGTGGGCCTTCTCCTCCCCTGCCCCCTCCTCCCTTCTCCACCCCCCCCCACAAGATCAAGGATTCTTCACCTTGCCGATGCCTGGAATGTCCATCATGCAAACGAGCGTGGGGTCTTGACCAAACTTGCTGATGAATTCGGCCAGCGTATGCACCAAACCTGATTCCGAGTCGACATAGAGAGGCAGGTTGCCACTGGAGATAAGGGAATAAGCGTCCTTCCCCGATAACCGGCACCATTGCGCGTTACTGGCAATAGATCTGCAGAGATTGTGGTGTGTGTGTGTGTGTGTGATGGTGTGTGATGGTGTGTGTGTGTGTGCAGGGGTTGAGTGCCACCGCCCAGAAGCACATGAGAAGGGGAGAGGGACATTCAGTACCGTGCGTGCTTCAAAGTCGGTAGTTGACGACGACGACGAAGAAGAGGATGACAACGATGATGATGAGGAAGATGCCACTGGACGCGCAGACTTGCGTGCTCGACCTCTCCGCCGCTTGGCTTTCGGCTCTTTTTTTGGGCCAACCTTCTCATCTTCTCCCTGGGGCGATGGAGGTGAACGTTTCCTCTTCTTCTGCTTGTTCTTGTGCTGCGGCAGGTCCTCCTCCATGAGTCTTTTTTAGGCAGGCTGGCAACGGCACGAATGAGATATTGCACCACCTGAGGAGGAGAGAAGGTACCAGAGTGGTAACAGGGAAGGGCGTGACTGGAGGGAAGAAAAGAAAAAAGAAAAAGAAAGAAAATTAGAAGAAAAAAGACAAATCTTTTTAGGGGAGGCAGTGGGAGTGGTATGACTGATTGGAGGAGATTGAAGGTGCAGATTACACTAGGTGATCACCTAGTGGCTCCCAGCTGAGTTCCATGTCTGCTGGCAAAGTGCGCATCATGTCCTACATCAACAATCCTGATCAAGCCAAGCACACCACGCTCAACGACTAAAGTGTTCTGCCTCTTCTTGCCTCTCTTCAACAACCTCGTTTATGGCAACTCTATTTGGAGTAAGGAGAGCACAGACGGATGCTGAAGGAGGCCACCTCGAAGTTCTTCAATGGGCGCGCGCCAATGGATGCCCATGGGACAAGTCTTCGAGTTGTGGAGCCGCTGAAGGAGGTCATCTTGAAGTTCCTAGCTAACGGATGTGATCACGACCATCGCTCCGGAACTCGCAGGAGCAGGTTAATCAGCTCTTGTGGTGAGTAAGTGTATATGCCATCCAGGCCACTAGACTGCCAATAGGAGGGCCCACGAAGTAGATCCACTGATACTGCCAATAACCACATGCAATCGCTGGTCCGAGGCTTCGTGCTGGATTCATTGATGTCCCCGTCAGATCTCCACCTAGCAGAATGAGTGTAGCTGTACAGAAGGAAAAGAAGTATGAATCATAAACATGCTGCAATGTGATTAACACCTACTCACCTACGGTGCAGGCAACAGCAAGCGTAGAAAGGGCGTTACGTTCTTTTGACTTGGAATGGAGCCCCGTGGTGAGGATGACATAGATAAGAGTACCCGTCATCACCGCTTCCAGGCAGGTCGCCCTCCATATTCCTGAATAACACGCGCCCAAGAGCGATGAGAGCAATGTAAATCCTCCTCGTCCCCTCATGTTCAACTTACCGACGGGATCATGCCAGTCCTCGATGACAGCAGTAACGCCACAGTTGTTGTCTTTTGTTTCTGGTAGGAGAAGTAGCATCAGAAAGGCGGCCGCAGTCGATGCGATGCACTGGACCAGCGTATGCAGCACGAACAGACACCCATTGCTGGCCCCGCTGAGGAACATGACGAGGCTCACCACCGGGTTGAAATGAGCGCCGGAGAACGGGACGAACGCCTCCACGATGAAGATGATCACGAAGAAGAACGTCACCGCGTTCATTTCCTTAGTGGTACCCTCGCGCACGCCCACACCAACTCCTGTATAGCACACAATAGACGAATGTAGCCATAGCGAATGATTGATCAGAAAGGGGAGCGGTTCAGAGGGAGAAAGAAGGGGGGCGTGCCAACAAAGACCATGAGGAAGGTGCCGAGGAACTCGGACCAGAGGGAAATACCCCAGTCCTGCCACGTCTGCCGGTTCCCCACCAGCCACACCCGAGTGCTGTGCGCCGTCGCCCACTCATGTGCTCTCTTCTTGCACCTCACGTACATGCCTCCCGCGTCCGGCTCAAGGTTGCCCCGCAGAGAACATCGCTCCCTGAGGTGAGCATGATGATGATGATGGTCCGACTCTCCCTTGTAGTCGAATCCCACAGTATCGAGCTCTCCCACTCGCTGAATGCTGCTCCTGTCGGCTGCGAGTGGCGACATGGAAGAGGTGTCCCTATTGCTGTCCCCGTCATCAGCCATCAACGGCGTGTGTATGCTGCGTGCCCCGGCGAGGGTGGTTGCGCCACCGCAGCAGAGACTGCTGATTGTAAGGCTGTTTTCGCGCTCATTCAACATGAGGCTGGCCATGTACTTTGCTCACCACTCGAGTGATGACCCCTTGTCGGGTTAAGGAGAGCGCCAACAAAACCACTAACACAAAACAAATTAATTAAATTTGGAAAAGAGAAAATGCATTTCTTATTTCTTCATTTCTTATTTCTTGAGCGGAGATTTGTTAACAACTCCGAGCGCCGGGGGATTTCTTAAGGTGTCGAGAACCGGTTGCCACAAATTCGCCACCAATCCCGACTCCGTTCGAGTTCGTTCGCTGACGTCACGCGCTTCGAAGTGAAAGCTTGAATCCGCGGTTTGTGTTTACGGAATTGTGCACAGGTGGCCAATTTGTTGAGTGTTTATAATTTTATCACCAGGCGTGCGACGTATCTTGCGAGACACAAAGTTGTTTACTTTGGTTCTCTTTCTTGTCCTGCTCAAACAAAAGTAGAGAAGATGGATTTCTACGCCGTTGTTGACGGGTACCATGGTGATGATGGTGCTGACGATGCCGCTGAGGTAGGCTACGTACAGACCCCACCGACTGAGGAGGTGGGCGCCTACATGTGCGATGACGGCGCACGGAGCGCGGCGCCATCGTACTACGCCTACCACGTCGATGGCAAAGAGGAGGAAGAAGAAGAAGAAGAGGAAGAGTTTGTCGGGGAGGAGCAGGATGTGGGCGACGGATACGCAATGGTAGCTGACCGACCATCAGCCGCCTCCTTTCCTTCTTCTTCGGAGGTAAACTCGATTTATGCCGACGTCACGGCACATGCAGAAATCAGCGACGAGAGACAAGAAACTACGACCAAGAAGAAGAAGAGGACGGACGCTCGGTACAAGGTGTGGCAAGGAACCCAAGGCGATGAACAGATCAAGGAAGACGTGCTCTTCCAGTCACTCCTACAAGGTGTGTGCCTTTCTTTCCTTCAGTACTTGAGGATGACATGTAGCTCACGCGCCTTGATATTTCTATGTCTGCAGGAGAGGCCAGTGACAAAGTGTTGCAGACTGCAGACTGGAACAGAAACTTCCAGAAGCTGGTGTCGATGGCCGACTCACGCTTTAAGTTCAGTATGCTTGGCGAGCTGGCGCAGGACTTTAACTACGCCGCTTCCATCTATGGTACATATTTCCTTCTTTCGCTTGAGTCTGAGCTCGGCCTTTTAACAAGCAGTCGTTTTCGCTTCGTTTTCGCTCTTCATGTGAACAGGTATGATAATAATCAACGAAATCAACCTGCCAGCAGAGAAGAAGACAGTCAAGCCAGTGAACATCGGTGGCATCGCCGGTGGTACAAAGTTCATTGCCAACGGTATCCTGTTCAAGGTTGGCTGCCAATCCTTGGTTGGTGCTTGTATGTGGGATCTGATAGAGGTGACGCGCAGTTTGCACTGGACTTTGAGGGCCTCTACGACTCGGATGAAAACGCAATGAAGGCTGCTTCTCATGATACGACGACCCCTCAATGTTCTTCTTCTTGATGCAGCAAGGTGTCGTCGGAATGTACTCATCGCTTTTTTTCGTCTGTGTACAGCTGAGAGGCGTGATCAGCATATACAGTAGCAACATCCCGAAACTTCTGACCCCGCTGATGTGTATTGTAGACTACAAGGTTCCCACTTCACTGTGACCTTGCGCAACTTTGTTAGGTGACTTTTTAGTGAAATAGGGCTTCCGCCTGATCGCTGTTTCGCTATTGCCGATCTCACGTGAAACTTTGGCTTACGGAAGGTTAGCAAGCTCTTAGCTTCGTTGTCTTCTGGGGAGAAATCTTACTCACTCTTGCTCACAACAGCCATGATGGAGGTGTAACCGTGGTCAATAACAATGACGAGGCCAGCGACTTGGCAAACATTCTCGGCGCGCGTCTGAACCTTAAGCGTGCGCATCCATCATGTCCTCCCAAGAAGTTTGTTACTTAGACTTGAAGTCTTCGAATTGTGTCTTGCACACACACCACAGCACACATTGTGGATGTACAGGGTACGGAAACAGCCCTATGCGCGGATCTGGAAATCCATCGAGTTGCCAAAGATCAATACTACGGCATCGACGCAGGTCCGCCAAAGGATGCTTGTGTGTGCTCGCTGAGAACGTACTGACGTCGAAAATACATTCAGCTCGATTGTTCCCTCCGCAGGGAAAACTACCTGGAATGACATGGGCAAGTGGCGATCTGTTGTGTAAACTGCTGCGGCCCGAACTGGTTCTCTCAAACCCAGTGCCGCTAAGCTCGGATGCCTTCTCTGGCTTTCAGATGAAGGACCCTAATCGCGCGATCCACAATGAAGAAGTCAAAGCGGCCACCAAGCGCCTTGTCAAAGAGGCGATACCTGGGTTGGCTGCATTCCTTTTGGCACATAGCAAGGCTATCATCAACAAGGATATGACACTGCACCAAGAATTCCACAGGTATTCCGCAAATCTGGGGATTTGCAGACGAGCTGCGCGCTAACGAGGTGCTTATCGCGTGTCTAGGAAGGGAGTGAACATGCGACACTTGGGTCTCGTTAGGAGGTCGTTATCGCAACTCACTGGGACAGGAAAAGACGAACTCATGCAATTACTGTTGCGAGAAATGATACTTCGCGTGTGCAAGAATATGATTAGACGCCAAATGCGGCAACGAATGCTGAAACTACGATACCCACGTGATGAGCCTTTCAAGGAGATAATTGTGGGCTTTCTGAACCTCATCGGCATGCACCAACTTTTATTCCTCCATTCCTCGTGCACGAATTGACTTCTTCCGCTTTAGTGGGGAGGGCCGATCCTGATGCGTCAGAGAAGTTCTGGACCTTCATGATATTTGATGGCATCGTCACAAAGTACGGACTCAACTCACTGACACCAACCGAACAGGCCGACCGTAAGCATCTGGTGAAATGTACTCCTCTGCTGCGTATCCATCTAGATGCGACAATCGATCTGACATTTTTCTACATGTGGTTCTCTGACAGCAATCAATATGGCTTCCTTGGTCAAGCAATTTTGTCCGTCAGTCGGAGGCATAACTGTAGCGCAGGAAGTGTTGGAGGAATGGGATATGATGGACGAACTGATGAATATGGTGTTTTCAGCGACGGACATCGAGAGCATTCAGCCCAAGGTCAAGCAAATGGGCATCACATACATGGCTCAAGCGATGGGTCTTTTCCTCAGGTTTCCATCAGTGCATTCTCTCAAGAAGTGCGTGTCAAGTCTAACTCTACGTACGATGTCATCTTTTGCATGCAGTGCTGAGGAGCAGAAGGATGAGGAACTCAAGGCTCGACTGTTGAAGAAGGCAGACGCAACATTCTCCAAAGCCATGTCGGTGGTTTCCAACCCGAGAACACTTGAGCTTCAATGGGCGGAGCTTCTCTATCAGCTGGCCAAGAAGGAGAGAGGATTTTCAGGCACCTCTTACATCACTCGTGCCGACAAGAAGTACGAGATGCTGGCTACGACCTGTCCTGATGCAGAGATTTATGCTGGCTGGGGAAGCCTACATCTCCTCTGGGCTGAGCACGGCGGTCACAGGCTGAATGCCGCAAGCAAGAAGGTGATCCATCACTTCCTTACATGTTTCATTTTTTTTCTTGATTCCTCCACTGATTTCCGTATTATCATTGATAGGGCCATTACAAGGCTTGTTTAGAGAAGTGGGAAACCGCGGTGACTCTTTCCTCGACTGGTCTAAATGAGGTCTACCTTAACGCCTTCAAACCCGAGAATAGCGATGTACGTCCTGCCCACCAAACTTGGCGGCTAATCCTTTCTTTCTCACCACACGTACCCTTTCTAGTTGCTAGCTGATTTTCTTAATGCCCTCGCGGATAGCGATCAACTTGTAAACAATCTGAAGAAGTTCATCTCAACGCACGACCACTTCCCCGTCATCATTCTGAGGCGCAGCCGCATAACAGATTCCGGCACATGTGACCGTCTCTATTTACAATGACAGTAATTTTTGTTAATACTGTATGACGATGCAGGCATCAAGGTGTTGAATGATATCAACCTGAGCATCACGCATCTTGACTTGCGAAACTGTGATCAGCTAACTGGGAGAGCTCTTGTACACCTGCACCGCAGGGAACAATTGCGGCATCTGTACCTTCCAGTCCCCTGCCCTTCTATCCAATACAGGGATGTCGCCTTGCTCGTGCAGGTACCTGAATCACGCCCATATGAGTATGAAAGGTTTACTGACTACATCACCACAGCAACTACCGGCATTAGAGCTCATTAGTGTCGGGATTACTACAGCTGAACAGAAGCAGATTGAAGGACTAGCAACTCGCCGGTTTGCGCAACTGCGAGTGGAGATCCCTCTGTTACTAAAAGCACACGACCAAGGAGGCGACTGCTTTACGACTTTGCCCAACGGGGATATTGCTACCTCATCATACGACGAACTGGTAAGGATATGGCATCCGGCGAATGAACCCATGTCCACCTCATCCCGCCTATGGACTTGTGTCAACGAGTTCAAGGTAAGATTACCTTACGCTCTTCTGGCGAAGTGGCCTCTGGTGACAACTTAATCTGTTGCTTTTTCCACAGCAATCACGAGTCCAACCTGAGGACGAAGTCATGATAAGTTCAGTGTTGGTGCACAATGGATATCTTTACTCGGGATACGATGCAAGGATAGCTGTGTGGGACCTTACCGCTAAAAAAGAAGTTATCACGTGGGGGAATCACAAGCAGTCTGTCAATATCATCATACTGCAGAAGAATCGCCTCTATACATGGTACCGCCAAAAATTGCCTTCTTTCTCCTATTGCTCCATACATAACACGTTTACTCTCTGCCTCCAACCTTAGTTCATGGGATGACAAGATATGCGTCTTTGATATAAGCATCGATCCGAAATCTCCTCGTTTGATTGCTGAGATCCGCATCAAGACGTCCTACGGCAGTGCAGAAAGCCTGGCTGTTGATGACACTGATCCCACCAATCCTATCTTTTATTGGACCGCTGGGCCTATGCTATGTGTACGATCACGATATGGCCAAACCAAGCCTAAGGCTTATCCGGCGACAGCCTCAGGTAAGTGTTCTCATCCATGGCAGGCACCCTGGCACGCTTATGGTACTGTATCTTGCCAGAGTTCTCGGCAGTTAACTCTGTTCTTTTGGATGGCGACAATCTCTACACTGCCGGAGACGACAATACCGTCTGTGTGTGGGACAAACATTCTATGTCCATAACCACAAAACTAAGCAAGCATAACCACGGAATCGCAGACATGTTGGTACGCCATTCCAGTCCAACCGCCAAACCTGATAAGGACGCGTCCTTACTTACTGCGTGGGTGGGGCAGATGGAACATGGCCTACTGTACACAGCCGATAAGGGCGGAAAGGTGCTGGTTTGGAGACTGGACAAGTTTGAGTGTGTGGCAGAGCTCGATTGCTCCTTTCCTTGCATAGAGCAGCTGGCCCTCAACTGTGGCTTGATCTACTGTTATGGCTCGCACAACAAGATCACCTACGTTGAGGCCCTCTTCCAGGTTCGCTGATGCAACACACAATCGCGCCCTGCATGCTAACCCGACTTATGCCTGGCGCGCAGAACGAGATTCATAGAATTGCCGGGATGGGCAGCCCGACGGAACTGATTCAACACTTGAATGCCCATCCAGAGGAACTGGATCTTCCTGATTACGTACCTGCCCTTCCCCTTAGTAGGTGTCACTTGTCTAACACCAATGTTTGTTCATACCCTTACCATCTTGGTCTTGTTCTCCTTCTCCCGGCAGCGAGGGGTACTCTCCCCATTAACCCAGATGCATTCTTGACACGACCCACACTCATGTTGGTCCATCAGTACACGCCGTTGCACATAGGAGCTTTGCGTGGAGAGTCGGACACTCTCAACATCCTGATTAAGTCGGGTGCAGATCCTTACAAATCAACGGTACGAAAGCTCGTCAGTTGTTGGTCTCTAGTCATCACCGTCTAAAGCGTTGGCTTGTTCAGCTCTTGGGGCAGACGGCGTTACAGCTTCTGGACGCTGCTTATGCACAGGCAAAGGCAAACGGTGTGAAAGAGAAGATGAACAGATTCGCCACGTGCCACTCCATCCTAACCACCAGGCTGGCCCTAACCACGCCTCCGCAAGGGGCGATACCACCTGATTACAACACCTACGCAAATGCTCTATTGGATGATCTCCTCGCTTCGCTGCAGCAGTCTTGAGCAGAGAACGATACTGGCCATACATGTAGCCTTGCATGTAGATTCGCCGTGCGAGAAATGAAATATGTTGCCTGTGTTCATATCTTCTGTAGGCTCATAGGCCACCAGCAGAGCGATTAGTGGAGATTTTGCGTTCCATAGCCCATGCGCGCCGATATTTGTCTCGTTCTTCCTGTGTATGCAGCGACGCCATCAACTGGAACCAGAGGATGAGCTCATATTCCATAATTGGAACTCAAATATCGGCACCTACCTCAAGAAATTGGTTGAACTCAATCAAATCGTTGTCGCCCTTGCTTAGCAGCGCTAATTCACGGCTAGTGAGTTCCTTCTGCAGATCCTGTCACGCAAAGCATACGTGTGAGCAACCCCAAATTGTTGTTTTTGTGTGATGGACACGTACCTCTTTCACAAAGTTCCGCAACTGTTCCCTAGAAATGAATCCCTTGTGGTCTTTGTCGATAGCATCAAATCGGTCTCTGATTGCTTCTCATTAGCTCATCTTCCGGATCGCACCGCATTGTGACATCGAACCTACCGATAGTGCAGAATGTCCATGCTATTGAACGTTCCACGTGTATTGACATCTTCCAATCCCATAGTACGTAAGAATTTCTTCATATGATCGTATCTGCAATCGAACAGCAAAGAGACAATCAGAACATCTTGTTGGTGGTAGGAAAAACAGCTTCGAAGGTGAAACGTACTCCTTTTGCTTCCTCGCTTCACCCCAGCCCAATTCTTCAGCCATTATGGCAATAACACGAGGCAGCACGTCAAGCGTGAGGTTTGCATTGAGGAAGGCCAGACGAGTACGTCGCGCAAGTACATCCTGGCAAATAATCACGATGAGTTTGGAATTGAATCAATGTACTTTGTTCACATACCTCAGCTGTACAGGCGTATTCTTGACGCACAGCGTGTCGCACCTCTTCTTCAAGATAAGGATATCCCTCCGCTATGGGGATGCCGAGCACAGGCCATCTACGTGCATGACGGGGAAAACGACGTTTAAGATCTAGGAATAATGATAAATCATCATGGTAGTTATGTACCGTTTGCCAGTCGGACTGGCCATCTTGGCGACCTCAAATGCGCGGTCGCCGTAGGTGTTGGCTAAGTGCAGCGCAACCTGTGAGCCATCAAGATATAAGTAGTCTGATCAGTGGCAGAGCGATATACGATACCTCTCTCTGGATTCCGTAATTTTGAATGAGTTTGATAAACATCGTAGGAGTCCAATCCTTAGCGCCAATCAAGTACACATCAGTTGTGACGCATGCATTGCGCGGTGATAGGCCATATTCCTTGATTGCTGTATCAACAACTTCCTCCGCCATTTCCCTGCACAGACAAAGGTCATGCAGGAAGATCACAATTGGCAGAAAAATACATGGAGTTGGTACCGGTAAGTCGTCCACTTGCCACCAGCAACAGTCAGCAACTTCGAATCGCTTACAGTAATAATGTGGTTCCGCGCCAGACCTATTATCCCCATTTTTTATTTTTCAATTGGTCGTCTGTAGCATTGGTACGCATCCAAAGAAGTGCAGTACCTTGGGTTCCGGCTATGCCCAACTTGGTAGGGTCTTTGACGAGCGGTCGGATGCCACTCCAAGCGGCCAGCACGTCACCTCTCCGAACGGTCACATCCTTCATGAAGTAAGTATGTAAGAATCATCTCGTCCGGGTGTGGAACTACAGCCCACACAGCAGTTCTGTCACCGTACCTGGTTAAGATAATTAGAGACTTCCTTGAGCACAAAAGCAATTTCTTCTTCCAACGGCTTAGGCTGATCGCTTAGCGTAGTTGGCGTGTCGGTGGTGCCGCTTATCGTGTTTCCCTCCTGCGTTGGCCAAGTAAGAATAATGATAGGGAAACTATACGCAAGGGGGATGTCACATACCCAAGGCAAAAAGAAGATCACCCTTCCATCGCTTGTAGCAGGATCAAGAAGACCCATATCTCGAGGGGCATAGTAATCGGGCAGCACGATGTGAACACCGGCACTTGGTACAACCAGATCCTGGCACTTATCGCCTTCATCCATCTTACGAAGTGCATCGGTGAATGGGCCGGTTGCATTTATCACTCCTTTAGCTTTGACCTCCCAACTCTTGCCGCTCAGATTGTCGCGGACCACTAACAAAACAAAGAGAACCATCCATTATGTATCAGCTCAAAGTTCATAGACGAGGGCAGGTCATATTGAACATACATGCTCCAGTCACCACTTCCTTCTCGTTGCCATTCTCGTCCTTGACTCGAGAGCGGATCAAACTAACAACCTTTCGTTGTATATCCAAGTAAGTTACTTAGTTGCACAATGGTGGCACGATCTCAACTCTCGATGAGGGCAGAGCAGGTTCATTACCTCGACATGATTGGCAATAGTAGCGCCGTAGCTGGCTGCAGTTAGAGCGAGCGCAATGTTCGTACGAGAGTCATTGTGAGCGCCGTCATAGTAGACCATCGCGCCCACCAGTGAATCCGAGCGCAACATAGGAAACTTCTCCAATGCTTTGCCTGCATTAGCAGAGACATCAACATTTTACCTTTAACTGCAAGTGCCATCGAAGATGCAGTTGAGTACCTTTGGATAGGAAGTAGCTGCTCTCCAGGCGCTGGCTTCCAGCAAAGACATCATAGAGTTTGGATCCAAACCAAAAGTAGGGCACCTGGGCAGAGAAGGCATAAAATTGAGGAATTGCAGTGAATGTACATTCTATATATTGAGATCATGATGAGTACCTGCCACCACTTGTAGATTGGCAGCATGATCGGCATCTGGTACGACAGGTGCGGTGCGATCTGGAGCACTGTCGCTCGTTCGTGCAACGCTTCCCGGACCATCTTGTACTGTTCATAATCAAGATTCTTGATCGCCTGTGCGTGAAGGTGAGAACGTAGGTGAGAATGCCGATGGCGTACAGGGAACAAGAACGAAATCATTCCTCGCACCTTCTCCAAGTAGCGAACTCCACCATGGATGAGCTTGGTGCTGCGGGATGACGTTCCCGACGAGAAGTCGTACTTCTCCACCAGCGCCACGTTGAGGCCCCGCGTCGCTGCGTCCAGCGCGATGCCCGTGCCCGTGGCGCCTCCGCCGACCACCAGCAGATCAAACTCCTTTCCCTCACTCAACTTGGCCAGCTGGTCCTCCCTTATGGGCATATATCAAAACAATTAATTTATTTTATCTTGAGAAGGGTTATTTTAAATTAAAAATAAATGATATGATTGAAATTAAATTAAAAAGAGGTAGATGTGTAACTTTACCGAGTGGGCAAAGTGGCAGCTGGCGGAGGCAGCCACGATGGTGGGGTGACACGCCTAGATGACGCGGGGGGCGACAATGTCGAGTAGAGCAGCAATCCGCCTCCGGCCACCGCGCCGCTGGCCCCGACGAAGATTGCCGCCCGCTTGAGCCGGCGAGTCCACATCCTCTTCTCTGCTTTGTCCTGCTTCCTCTACTTTGGAGATGGCAACACCAGATGACGTGAAATTTTGACGCACAAGAACGCTGGGTGTTCTCGCTTTCCCACACCTCGGCTTTCCCGCCAGAAGAACAGAAGACCTGCTTCAAATTTTTGGATTTTGTCACCTCTTTTGAGAGAGAAATGGAGAAATTTGAAATATGTATTTACATGCAGTGAGGTGTTCGCTGCTGTCACCCAAGACAGCATGGGCACAGCTTGCGTAGCTTGCGATAGCACTTGAACAGCTTCCACCGCTGCCGCCACGTAAGACCTGCAGTGGTGTTAGGACCGTGCAATGTGTGCCCCCAAAGTGACGTGATTGCTTGAGTTACCCTTTGTCATTTTGTGGGCCATCTGGGCTTGCTTCACTCTGGCCATGAGGGGCACCTTCTCCTCTGAGGTCTTCTTCTTGGCCTTCTTCTTCTTTTTCTTCTTCTTGTCGTTCTTCTTCTCCTTGTCCTTCCCCTTGGCCTTGTTGGGCAGTCGGTGCTCTCCCCCACTGCCTGCGGCCGCCGGTGGCAGCGGGCCGCCGTTTGAGTAAACGGGCGTAACCGCTGGCGCGGTTGGTACTGAGCCACTACTGCCGGTGGAGGACGGCGCCATCATACTACGTGTGTATGATGGCGCCACGGTCTGGCTGGCCGTATCGCCCATATCCCTCTTCGCTTTCTCCTCTCTCTCCTCTTGCTTTCCCTTATTCTCTTGTTGGTTTTGGTGGTAGCTTTACCTCCTATTGAGTGGTAAACGTGCCTGTGTAACCAACCGGCGTCTTGCCATGTTGAATATTCAAACGCCTCTTCTTGTACTCACCGGCCCACTTACAACACCTGCATAGCCACTGGACTCAGTACTTCATGAGGAAGGAGGCCTGTCGTCTACAACTCCCAGTCACGTACATGACTGCCCCATCACTTGTGCTTCTTCAGCACGACCGGACCTAAGTATGGGCCGCGGAGTATTCCTATCCACCACTCCTAGGACAATGCTGTCCGTGGACTGACCGTGGTACCTTGAGGACTGAAGTGCATGACGGCCATCAACTGAAACGTTCTGGTCACATTCCAAAAAAAATTAAGAACGGAGTAGAAGCGGACAAAGGCTGGAGAGAACACTCGCAACTATTTCAGCGTTACCGGACACGCTGGTCAATTCTAGACCAGAGAAACCATCCACAGAGGAGCACACAACACCACTTGCTCACATAGGCGCACTCTGAGTGAAATGGCGTCCTCCTCGAGCAGCAAGCCCTACAAGCTGGACCTGACCACCCTGGAGCCGGAGCTTCGAGAAATACTTGAGCGGGCTCCTCTGTTGGAACGGTCCGTCAAGTGTTTTATCTGGGCTGAGGTACAGCACTCATTTTTTTAAATCATATATTTATCCTCAGCAAACATTTTTCTTCAAAAGAAAAAGGAAATACCCAAAAGAAAAGTCTCCATAAATAATAGAACGAAAACGAAAGAATAAATAAAACGAAAGCGAACTAACACGGATTGTGGTGGCCGTTGGGGGGAACAGATCGCACAGCCGAGCAACAAACCCTTCCCGTCGGACCTGGACTTCCTCAACTTGCTCAATGCCATCTTTGGCGTTCGGGATGCCTACCTTCAGCTTGAGGACAATATCACCAAGGCCTACAGCGAAGTGGTCCCGAGAAACAAACAGCAAATTGTATGCTCCACCAATTGAGTGATACCAAGGGATATGAAGAGGAATATAAATTAACTCACCTCTTTTCAGGCTTCGCCAGAGGCACAGGTTCTACTCCAGGCACTGGCCGACGTCTATGCGTACAGCAAGAAGCTGGTTCAGCTACGTATCGCCGCCCACAACGAGCAGAAGAAGGGCGGCAAAGTTCTGCCCAAACCGCGACTCGTGCGTCTCGCCGATCGCCTGCAGCTGTCGGAGAAGGAGCTCTATGCCATGGCCTACATCGTTTTGAGGTAAAACAACCGACATACTTTGTGCACGAAGTGTGCATGCTGACAAACACACAATGTTGATGCGTGCAGCTACGCCGAGCAGCTGAGCTATGAACCAGGCCGTTCCTATTCGTTCTATATCATGTGTCGCATGTGCGAACTGACTATTCCCGAGAGCATCCAGTTCCTCTCGCCTGCTCGGAAGCACGTCAAGGAAGGCGTGTTCTCGCCGCCTGATGACGATCCCATTGGCGGCTACGGCTTCAAGGTTCCATACACGACATGTCTCATCCTCACCGGTGGCGAGCTCACCGAGGTACATCATTTTTCTTGGCTCCAGCTCCATTTGTGTGGATCCATGAGATTCATTATAACAATGGAAACTTCCTTGACCATCATTCTAGACCGATATGCTTAAGATCGACAAGACGATTCTGCATGACCTCATCTTGGAGGAGGACGATGGATCCGAAAAGTTCTCCCTGCTTCGCCGTAGCTACTCAGCGATTCGTCCCAGCAAGACGGAGGACGAAGAGGAAGATAATAAGGAAGATGACCCGTTCGCATCGAGCGCGGACTCTGATCAGGAAGGCGGTTCCGACAAAGAACCTGTTAAGGTTTGTTCTATACCTCTTTTGATGTTTCTCACCCCATTGTTCCATCGGCACCGACTGATGTTGTGTTGTGTGAACAGGAGGATGACACCGACATCTATGATTTCCTGCGTGAGGAGGTGTTAGCCGAAGTCTCGAAGAATGAAACGTCAGGCGATGCTGATGACAGCACTAACTCCACCGTGCTTACAAGCTACACTACCAACACTGGTTACCTTTCTGACCACATCGAGTGGCTCGCTACCCGTATTCGTGTTGTACGTCACACTCCGTTAGTCTGCGTTTATTATCGCATTGATGCAGGTGATAACCTTGCCCACAACAGCGCAACATTGCGCGAGAGCGTGAGCAGGACCTGGACAAGGATGCCAAAAAGGAGATTCAGCTGCGCGAGCTGGCCGCAAAGGAGCGCATGCTCAAGGTAGCTGTTTCGGTCAAATGAGCATTTGACAAAAATCAGTTCATATGGACACTTTCTCACGCTTTGCTTCCTTCTCTTTTAGGCCAAGTGTGATAAACGTTTGGCACTTACTCTCCAGTCCGGTGGCTGGGTTCCACGACTCGAACGCTTGGCAACGCGTATGCAGCTGGACACTTTCGAAAAGAACGTACTCTTGACACTGATCGGAAATGTTGTGAGCTGCAACGTATGCCCGGACAGCAACGGCTACAGCTCCTGGAGGTAGGCGACAACCCTTTCAACTGACGTTATAATTCAATACTCATCGTGATGATTACAGTCGGTCGATCACTTCATTCACCGTGCGAGACCTCCTGGGCGTATTCTGCGATGGATTTGAGGAGGAAGTTCAGTGCCGTAAGTACTTCTACAAGAGCTCCAAGCTCATCAAGGAAGGCATTATTCGTATTGACAGCTCGTGGACTTCTGAACTGATGAGCACCACGGTTGAATTGGATCGCCGCATGCTTGATTTCGTTGTTGGCCTTGGTACGCTCTATTCCTGCGCGGATGGCTCCTGGCTTAACTCTCATTGGCTCACGATGTCTCCGCTTGGCTGCGCAGATACTGAGTTTTCGGAGTTGGTTGAAGGCAGCCATCTATATACGCCGACAGTCGACTTGACCCAAGTGATCTTGCCCGAGGACCAGAAGCAACTCATCATTCGCACGGTCTCCAACTTTGACAACTTTTCCAAAGCTCGCAAACGCCTTGGATTCGATCAAGTCATATCCTACGGTGCAGGCATTCTGCTTCTGTTCTTCGGCAAGAGTGGCACAGGCAAGACGATGATGGCCAATGCTGTGGCTAAGATGATGAACAAGCGCATTCTGCTCATCAACTATCCATCTCTGGGCTACAGCGTCTCTGACCAGGTCATCCGCTTCATCTTCCGCGAGGCCAAGCTCAACGATGCGATCCTGTTCTTTGATGAATGCGAGGCTATGTTCGAATCGCGCGACATGAGCAGTGGCAGTGTCAATCTGCTGCTAACTGAGATCGAGCGACACAACGGTCTTATCATTATGGCCACCAACCGCGCCTATGGTACGCTTATTTGGAAGTAGTTTCTTGTCACAACGCACCCGTTCACTCTTTTATGCTCAGATTTGGATGAGGCTATGCACCGTCGTATCACGCTTGCGATCGAATTCAAGAACCCTGATCCGTTCCTTCGTGCCGCTATCTGGAAGGCTCACATCCCACCTAGCGTGAGCCTTGATGCAAGTGTGAACTTTGAGGAATTGGCCATCAAGTACGAGCTTACTGGTGGTTTGATCAAGAACGCCATCCTTTATGCGCTCTCCGAGGCCGTCAACCGCGACGCCGAGAAGCCAGGTTGGTCATACGCCATTACCTCTCTGTCCCCTGAGAGGAAGACACAGTCTAACCACAATCATGCTGTGTGGTGCAGTTATCTTGCAAAAGGACCTCAACCAGGGCGCTCTTCACCAGCTGCGTGGCCACCTGTCAATGATTGATTTCGATCGCCGCGTGGTTCCATCGCGCAGTTTGGAGGAAGTCTTTGTAGATGTCAAGATTCAGAAACAGCTACATCATATCATACAAATGGAGAAGGCTCGCCAGGTTCTCTACTCGGAGTGGGGATTCAGCGAGAAGATGATGAACGATCAGGGAACCACTTGCCTCTTCTACGGTCCTCCCGGTAGGTCCTGACGGATGCTTGATTCTCTATTCTGTGCTGGAACGGCTCAATTGTTTCTAATCGGTGCTTGCGCTCCAGGCACGGGTAAGACGGTAGCTGCAGAGGCGATCGGCTTCGAGACTGGCCGACCCCTCAAGGTTATCAACTGCGCTGAACTTGTGTCCAAGTACGTGGGCCAAACAAGCAAGAACATTGAGGCAATCTTTAAAGAGGCCAAAGCCATGGATGCCGTCATGGTCTTCGATGATGCTGAGGCCCTGTTTGGCAAGCGCACGGATCAGAGCAACTCAACTGACCGCTACGCTAACATGGACACTGGTATGAGAAGTCCTTTCTGATCTTCATCAGAATTGAAGCGCTAATCCCTATTGATCGCCAGGCCTCTTACTGTATCACATGGAGCGCTTCCCTGGTATATGTGTCGTGACTACGAACCTGCTTAACAACATCGATGAAGCTTTCTTCCGTCGCTTCCGTTTCGTTGTGGAGTTCTCCCTACCATCGGTTTCGCTGCGCGAGAAGCTCTGGCGGGCGCATCTGCCGTCTAAGGCTCCGCTGGACAAGGATGTTAATCTCCGTGAGCTTGCTGAAAGGTTTGCTTTCAGTGGCAGTGTTATCAAGAACTGCTGCTTCAAGGCAGCGTCAGCCGGTACGGTTTTCTCTTTCCTTCCGGTGGAACCAAGCCTGATTGATCACTTCCACAGTTGCACTTCGCGTTGATTCGGCCAAGCGCATCATCACCATGGCCGATCTTGTGGAGGCTGCCTCCTACATTCAAGAAAACACTACTGGCACAGCTCCGCCCCAGATGTTCAATTAGCTCCCACAGTGAACCTTCTTTCAAATGCATACTCTCCTCTCCACTCTTCACGTCCATTCTTTTCAGCCTGGAAGGGCAGTGATGAAGATACTGAAAACTGGGTTGTTCCTTTGGGATGTACAGCACTGAGTCATATAGTGTACATTCTTACTCGCCTGTTCCTGGCTGAAACGGCTGAGTGTGAATGCTGCTGGCACCTCAGCAGCATCCACAGCATGCAGGCTCGCCGTCATCATCGAACCGCTGATAGCCATTATGCGTGCGCCCTCGGTGTGCAGCGCCCTGTGGATTCCCAAAAAACTCATCACTTGATATGGATTGCACGCCTAATATAGTGTTAATGCCTGCACCTGAGTGACTGCTGCTAAAGCCTACCTTTATACTTGTTCAGTTCTGAGTTCTGAGTTGATAGATATCGCTGTGCGTTGGGAACAGGCTTCTCTGGCAATGGCAGTCTTTTTCATCCACACATACAATGTTCAGATCAAGAGCAGAACATGAAGGAGGAAACAACAATGAATAAATACCCAAGTTCCTGTGCGACCTCAGTTGCCAACATGAACCTTCATCATTCGGACATATCAATAAATGTTAGCAATAAACTTTCAAATCATTCAAAGCGATCATGAACTAGTACCTGTAGTCGTCAGCTACAGTGTTGTCGTATTTGGCCTTCAGGTCAGACGTCAGCGGCGAGTGATCGTGCTCCTTGAAGTACTCATCCAAGCGTCTGTTTCCCCCGAGTCGCATTGCAGTGATATGCTTCTCTGTCCATGTGTCCAACTCCACCGACCTGAGGATAACATGCGTTCAGAAAGGATGATCATGCCCGCATCATCTTCATCTTCAGCAACCGCGAGTGGAACAAAGCTTCATGTTAACACTGGTTCAAAAGAGAATGAGGCACCTGACGAAGGAGAGGTGCACACCGAGCGCCCGGTGACCTCCAGAGCAGTTGATACAGAGGAACACGCCCAGCGTGACTGACGCCCACGTCGGAAAGGCCTTACCGCACTCGAAACAGGTCTGAAAGATTTGTCCCAGTTAGCATCGACCGACAGCTGCAGCAT
>CDEZ01021458.1:0-22708 GCA_000826365.1 Acanthamoeba royreba | reverse complement strand
CGACTACAGGCAGTTTACCGGGGGCGTGTTGCTCGCATCGCTTTTCGAGCTAAGCGTACTGCATCTGATACCACTTCCCCTTCTCAAATGGGCACTGATCACAGTTCTTCTTATTAGTGAGAGCGGCTGCATACCGAGAAAACGTAGCCAATGAAATATTTCAGACGGAGAAAGACTACGTGGCCAATCTGGGCGTCCTCTTTGACACGTTCCTTCATCCAATTAAGGAACACATGACTGGTATGTGCAATTGTCTTCCTCTTTCTCGTGATCAGACACCAAACTAAACCGCCTTCCTCTTGATCAAGGGTCGGTATGGCACTACTCGTTGGCGTCCATAGCAAAGCAGCAGGCATCCATGAGCAGTTCCGGAGGCGGATCGCGCAAGAGCGGAGAAGCTCAAACAAATCCTGTAATCTTCAGACAAGCCTCATTCTTTTCTGCCTACGCACTCACACGTATCTGTTGGCTACAGAATCCACACCGAATTGAGCTGAAAGAGTTCAGAGATCTGTTTGCCAATATCCAAGTTATTCGTAACTTCAACACTAAGCTTCTTGATGATCTCCAACCGCGACTTCGAAACTGGACAGCTCATCAACAGCTTGGAGACATATTTGTACAAGTTGCCATGTTCCTCAAGGTTTACACTGGTACGTGGAAAAGAAGTAAGTGCCCTTTCATCATCCTCATTAAGTGTTCCGTACACAGCGTATGTCAAGAATTATGAGTCAATGCGCCGAGAGCTTGCTCATGCAAAGAGTACATCTCTAGAATTCCAACAGTTTCTGCAGGTACCTCCTCTTGATAAAGCAAAGATGAAAGTATCTCAACTGTCTTTTCGTATTCAGGAGTGCGCAGATGCCAACCGAGCACAAGTGGGCAAGCAAGATATCAACTCATTACTCATTCAGCCGGTTCAGCGAATACCTCGCTATCTTCTTCTGCTTCGGGAACTTGCCAAGCACACTGAACCGGACCACAAAGATTTTGAGAACATCAATACGGTGCGTCGCCCCGAGCAAGCTCGCACTTAAGTAAGACTGACGAAACGATGTGTCCTTTCCATCAGGCCCTAGACCAAATCAAAAAAGTTGCTGAATACATCGAGCAAAAGTCAGCTCAATCTGAGATGGTTCATAAGATGATTAGCATACAGTCGCGATTCTACGGAGAATGCGAGGTACCGCACTTCTATTGTGAAGCCAATATCAGTCTTCAACTCATTCCTATTGGATACAGAGCTTTATTGACCCGGGCCGTGTCTTCATTCGAGAGGGACAATTTCTAGGATGGCATGTGAAGAACAAGCGGAAGCAGATCTATGTTTTGTTCTTATTCAATGATCTTCTTGTCATCGCACGACCTATGAAGGTAGATAGTGTGCAATACCTGCCAATTCAATTGATCACTCATGTTATTTCACCTGTTCAGGACAACAAGGCCAACTGGCGTAAGACAATCACAATTAGTAACAAGCAAAGACAACCCGCCGCCGGCGAGGCTTCTCAAGATCTCACTTTCTCTAGATCCTTCCAACTCCGTCATCTCTCTCCAACCGCATTAGCCGATTCTCCTAGTACGTTCGTAGCCCGAACAGTATACAGGACATTGTTTAATGAGTTTGTTTCTCCAGAGCGAGGGCATTGCTTTGGCCTGGTGACCGAATTTGAGCAACCAGTGGCGAAGTTCTACACAAACGATACCGCCGAGCGGGATGAATGGCTCGCCGAATTGAAAGAGGTGAAGAAAGCAATTATTAAGCGGAACAAAGCTCGCAAAGGTACTCTCTATCTACTAAGCGCATCGATTCAGTTCGACTAACAGACTGTTTTAAAACAGATGTGATTAGGCGCACATTGAAGGCACGAAAAAACAAATCCGTGAAAGGTCTCAGTTCTATGACTAAGGCCTTTGAATCAGATGAATCGGTTGATCTTCAGGCTGCCGTACGTAGCGAGATTCTTAGCAAACGCAAACGATTATGGCTAACACGACTTGCAATGTGCTAACATCAGGGTGAAACAGCACCGGTGGTTCATGGAAGCCACCTGATCGTCAGTCCTCGGAACCGTAAGCCAACTGATAACGTACAGCCACAACCAATGACCCGTAAGGAGAAGACCTTGTCCGTAATGATTGCTGCCTCGCCTGCAATGGCCTCGACGGGAAAGAAGAGTGAATCGAAACGCGAGAATTCTCCATATGTGTGGGAGCAGATCTCGCCAAGATCGAGTGATGGTAAAGCGATTGGCCTGGGAACGGATACCTCGGCCTCTGCAGACACCTTGCCATTCCTTACTGGTTCCAGTATAGGACTTCCGCGAACATCCTCCGCCTCGTCAGTCTCCAGCGGTATGGATCAGCTATTAGTTATGAAGAAGAAGTCGCCAGCAACAACCTCAAAAGGCAAGTTAGCATCGTCTGACGCTGTAAACGAGAGCACCCATACGAAGGGCAGCAAGGTGAGAAGGGAGAAGGAAAAGGAGGAGAAGAAAGACAAGGAAGCTGAGCAGAAGCGACCCAGCAAAGATACAAAGAAAGAAAAGCGCGAGTCAGCTGACGACAGGACGGAGAGCGCTATAACCGAACGGAAAGAGAAGGATGAAAAGGAGCTCCATCGGCAATTCCTGGAGGAGAAAGGAAGCGAGGAATGGGAGGATCGGTTGTCCTCCGATTCTGATCAGGATGCTGCCGAGCGTCAGCGGACCCGCAAGCGCTCAAATGTGGGGACGCCCACGCAGAAGGCACGCGAGAACAAAGGCGAAAAGGACGGTTGGAAACGGGCCAAGGCGGAACCAACAAGGGGTAACGTTCAATCAGCAGAGGCGGAGGCAACGACTGAGGGAAGTATGTTCCACGTTACACTGCACGCTGTTGGTGACTCTGACGAAGAGGAAGGCGACAAGTCCCCTCCGGCACCTACTCCCGGTCGTAGACCTGGCCACGCTCGATCCCGAAGTGCAACCTGTACTAATGCATCTTCCTGATCCTATGCTGACCGTTCCGAGAACTCACCTTATTTATTTGCAGTTCGGTCGCGGATCCAGCTGTCGCCGCGGAAGGCGCTGGAAGCCATCTCCGTCAAGAAGAAGACCTCCAAGGACGGAGAGCAGAGCTCATAGTTGGCTTCGCTCAACAAGCATTGGTTATTTCTATCTTATGTTCATAATGCAGTGTGACACGCTTGCGTACGCGTCTCGCCTTCCCACTTCGAGAGCTTGATCTGTCGTCGATCAGATGAGATAGGGAATGAAGCGCTTGCGCTCTGCAACGTAGGCTCCCACTTGCGCTTGAAGTGGGCGTGGAGTTCCGCCTCCTCCCTGAGCACGCGTCTCCGCATGGCGAAGAAGGCCAGCACCGCCAGCACCACCATCGCCACGTCGAAGCGGACAAGAGACAGCGGCCACGGGAGGAACTCCCACAAGCGATCCCACAACATGAGGACGATGTAGCCCGCCTGGACGAGCAGAGCGCCCGTATAGGAAGGATGCACGAGCAGCGCGTAGGGTCCGGTCTGGACGAGCTCATGGTCTCGATGGATGGTCAACATGAACGTAAAGTGTCGCGCCAGCGTCCGGTAGCACCACACCCGCAGCCCGCCGCCGGCCAGGATCGCCGCCAGCGCCACCACGTCGCTCGTGTACCACTCGGCGAACCGTGCAGACGTCCTCTGTTGTAGTAGTGGTGTAGTTGGTGATGGTGGTTCATCACATCATCATGTTGTTGTTGCACATACATGAAAACAACTGTTTTGACCCCAGCATGAGTACCCACACAAATTTATATTTATATTTACATTTATATTTCATTTTATTTTATTTATATTTTATTGATTCTTATTTAAAATCTACGCATGAGAAAATATCTTCGATTATTCATTATCGAATAAAATGAAAAAAAGAAATGAGGTTTTCAAATGAATTAAATCCATAGGAAAAGAACTAAAATTGAAATATGTTATGACTGGTGTGGTGAATTAATCCACATTTGAGATTTCATTTCGATAGTAAACGTGTGGGTGGGGTGGGGCGTACGGGTCCAGAGTAGGGGTAGGTTTCCTGAAGCCACATGAGGGTGACATAAACGAGGAAGGCGAGGACGTAGAGTACTACGGCCACGAGCCAGCCCCATCGCACCAGCACCGCCGCCACGGGTCCCTCGTTCACCACCCGCGGCGCTGTCGCAGCCTCGTTGGTGTCCTTCTTCTTCTTCTTCTTGTTGGACTCTTCTTCCCCCGTCACGACCGGATTCGGCGGTGTCGCGGCCTTGATGGCCACCAAGGTTGCCACACCCACCCCGATCGCCTTGCCCAGCATGTGGTGTGTGTGTGTGTGTGTGTTGATCTCTAGAGCTCTCCTTCTTGTTGTTCTTCTGTATCCGCGTGTCGGTTGATTCAAGTTCGGACGTAACGGTCTTGTGCTTCGGCGTCCGGATATATCCCGGATTTCGATTAACTCCGAGCTTTTTGGGCCATTTTTTAATTTTGATTTTGTTTTGGACTCTTTTACTCTTTTTTGCATTGGTGATTTTGTTGGACACGAATGAGGGAAAATGCTTTAGGGGTTGAATAAAGAGGGAAACTGTCCCCTTTGAAGGGACTAAAAGGGAGTGTGGCAAGGAGTGATGGTGAAGGCGACTTCAAACAGGTCCGCGTCAGCAACCACAGCCACGAGCTCACGCAGGGTGGATGTCAGCGCAAAGCCGATAGCAGCGTCAGCCTGATTCTCCTTGATCTGATCGATGTAGAAGATCACCCTCATGGCCACCTGCACGGTGTCCGGTTCCTCAAAGGGTACCGCTACCAGCGACTGCACGTCAGTGTCCTGCATCCACGCGATCACGTTGGCGTTGATCAGGTTGCGTTCAAACGCCGATGCGAAGCTTCCGTTATACAGGGCCGACGCGTTGGCGAAGGAGCTGCCGGACTCAAGCTTGGCCGTCACTTGCGAACACCGAGGCACGTACACAGGCGGCGGAGTCCAGCAGGACCGGGTGGCGTTCACCGTCAGCACGACATTCTCGAAGGGACCGCCGGACACGACTTGGTTGAAGCTTTCGCTGATGACGCCCGGCATGCGGCTCACCACGCCAGTTGACTGGTTCTTCGCCACGGCAATGTTGACCGAGTACTGCAGGTCGTTAGGCTGCACCGGCCACACGGACCATCCGAAGCCGCCTATCCAGAGCACGCCAAGCTTGCGCAAGGCAGCCGTCACGGCACCGTCAAAGGTGACGTTTCCGGTGTACGGATTGAAATGCAGATCCGAGACGTCCGGGACGGAGAAGTGACCCTCGGCACGGAGCTGGCAGGTTTCGTTGAAAGGCGGCGGCGGAGGAGGTGCCGAGGGAGCCGGCGAAGGCGAGGGCGACGGCTGAGTCGCATTCGGCGGAACGTAGAGAGTGCTGACCCCGAATGAAGTAAGGCGGAGCTGCGACAGCGAAGTCGAGTTGGTCGTGCTATTGAGGAGCGCCGCATTGGCCGCGGTCAAGGTCGAAGACTGGAGGTAGGGCTCAACGACATACTCGTACTCCCCGCAGTCGCCTAGTGTGGAGAAGATGACCCGGACTGAGACGTTCACCGGCTGGCTTGGGTCGATGCTATAGCTACCGTTCCCCAAGGCAATGTAGGGGACGGCTAACTCGCCATAGAGGCCTTCGTACTGCACAACGTCGTAGGGCAGATTCGTGCCGTAGTTCGATGAGATGATGGAGTTGAGGGTCTGACGGAAGGTCGAGTTGAGCGGCTGAGATGGCGAGAAGGGCTCGGCGACTGGAGGGTATTGAGTCCCATTCCTGATCGTAAACTCGGCGCCCAGGACGTACTGGCACTCGTACTCATCGTAGGCTGTGTGAACGCCTTGGGTCGCAAGAACCAAGAAGACGAAGAAGGAGATGATCGGAGTAGCGACGGTCCTCATGGTAGTGTTGTGTTTGTGTGTTGCGACGAAAGAGAATGACGACGGAGTAGGAGAACACTGCTTTTCACTGTTCGGAGGGAGCGAATTAGTGGAAGCTATTCATTCGGGTGAATGCTGAACATACGCAGTAGGCCCTGATTGGATAGGGTAGGCGATTCTTCGGTCCAAACTCCTTTTCCCAAAGTATGTAACAACACACGAGGCTGACGAGCAAAAAACTGGGTGATCAATAGGAGTTAAAAGAGATCCAGGTGGGGAGGAGTTTGCCATCCCCGTAAGAGGTAAGTACGTTTCGAAACAGGAGCAACATTTCCGATGATCGCCGGGTGGAAAGGCGTTCAATCAAGAGAAGACACTGCCGATAACCACGAAGGTGAGTGTTAGAAACAGAAAACCTGTACATTTTAATCCACCATAATTAGGAGTGGCCACGGATAACAACCTTGCTGTTTGGCCAGAGCATGTAGGAGTGTGAGCATCACCTTAGGATACTCAAGAATGTCTTCATCCTCTTCATCACCATCATCATCATGTCTGCGTAGTTTTGCGCTGCTTGTCGTTGCTGAAAAGGGCAGATAACAACCTTGCTGTTTGGCCAGAGCATGTAGGAGTGTGAGCATATGAACATTTTGTGCATGTTCATTTTTCTTTTTCTTTTGGTTTTACGTCATCGCCTGCGTCATCGGCGCCTCAATTGCACAAAGTGAGGGGGAAAGGATCCAGCATTCAGTGGCGCGTGGAGAGGAGGTCGATCTTGGCCAGCAGCTCGGAGATCTGCGTACGGTAGAGTTGCTTCATATCGGCCAAGTCGGCCTTGAGTTCCTCCACCTGTGCATAGTTGAGTGAGGTGGACGAGTTCTGATGTGGGAATGCTGATGGTGAAGTGTACCTGCTCCGTCTTCTCTCCTACCAGCTCAAGGGCAGTGGCATAGCGTCGTTGCATTTCGGCCACGCGCCCCTCCATGGTCTCCAAATCGCTCACACGCCGCGATAGAGTTTCGTTTGAAGCAGTTAGTGCTACCAGCTCGTCCTCGAGATGACCTGCAAATTATGTGCCATTGAGCCTTTTCTCCTCTTTGGAAGCTCAGGACAAGGTGATAGTACGTTTTGCTTTCTCGGCCGCTGCCAGCATGTTCTGGAGATTAGCTATGTCGGCGTCCCTGTGCCTGATGCCAGTATCGCCCTTCTCGCCTCCCAGAGGCTGCATGGAATCAAAGTCAAGGTCAGTGCAGTTGTAAGCAAGAGGAGAATGAGACGAGGGGTAATACCTTGGCCCAGTTCGAGTGTTGTGCATAGGGGTTGACATGTGGGCGAGCAGTCAATGCCTGCTCGGGTAGCTTCTCTTTGGACTGGCGGAGTAGATCCTGCTCCTTGGCAGCGTATCGTGCTTGTTCCTGCTCTCGCACCTTCGCTACCTCGTGAGCCAGCTTTGACTCAAATTCCTTTTGGACCTGCGCGGCCGCCTTGTTTGCAGCATTCAACGCCTTTTGTACAGCTTCCTTTTCCACATCCGCCTGCTCCGCTTTCCGGTTCGCTTCGTCAAGCTTCTGTCGGAGTTCTCTCACCTGAGAGTTTGCTTCTTCATTCTCTTTCTCCAGATCTCGTATTCGTGCTCGCTGCAGTGTTGTTTGGATTGGTAACAGGAACGGGTAGTGCTAACAACAAGAGAGTAACGCACCATTTTGGCCACGCTTTCCTGAATCCTTTTGAGCTCTGTGTAAGCCGCCTCTGCTCGTTCTTCTTCCTCCTGCGTAAGTAGTGGATTTAAGCTTACGCCATCATCCGTTAATTGCTAATTCTTACCCTGATACGTTCTGTGAGCGCTTGCTCAATGCGATGCTGTTCCTGGATAGCATGGGAGTGGGCGTGGTGAAGGGAATCTATCTGCCGCACTAGAGGAGCGGTGGCCTCCGCTATGGTGGTGGATACTTCCGCAGCGCGTGCTTCGGATGCTGCAAGCCTTCCTTGTAGCGACTGGATCTCCTGGCGCAGAAGCTCCTCTCTTCCCTGTTTACGTTATCAATGAGACATAGCAATGCAGTAGCTGATATTCAATTGTCGGCCTGTACCGCTGATTGCTCGCTCAAATTCGTTAGTGAAGAGCGGAGTTGCTGGATTGTGAGCGATAGAGCTGCTTCTCTCTCTTCACTCTTACGAACCTGATGAATAGAGATCCTTAGCTCTAAAACGATGTAATAAAAAGAAAAGGAATAATAACCATACCGCTTCATACACATTCTCCTTGGAGTCATTTTTCGCCTTTTCCAGCTCAGCTTCCCGCCGTTCCTCAGCCGCTTGTAAAAGCTTTCTTGCCTCATTCGCCTGCCGCAGTGCCTTTTCCTTCTCCATCTGTATGTTGACTTGCGATGTTAAGCAAAGAGCCCAAAGGATCTTGTAAGGGATAAGATATATAAATGCCTCTAATTCAGCAACACGCTGCTGAGCAGCAGCTACCAAACGATCCTTTTCCTCACTCTTTCTGCCTGCGACTTCTGCCGCTTCCTTCAGTCCAGTCACCATATCTAACGTAGTTGTAAGTCAGACACCTGAAGTTATGATGGAGAATCAGAGCGTACCATTGTACTTCGCCAGAAGGGCATCGTTGTCCCGTGTCTTTGATTGTGCATTTTCAATCTGCATTCCAGTAAGAGGCGACTCATTCATTAGTGTCAATTTATGTACAAACTATGGCTGCCGGTAATCACCTGAGCTTCCGCATTCGCTAGCTGTTCCTTCAATGAAGCAATAGTAACCTCGGATTCCTTTTCTTTAACTCGAAGTTGTTTGATGGTACTCTCCAGCTGTAGCTGCTTCTTTGAGAGCTTTTCACCTGTTGTAACGAGTTAACGAGGCATTCTCGAAGGGAAGTGGATCCTTGGAGAGCAACCTTCAATACGCAACTCGTTCAAGATCTCATCTTTTTCGCTGTCCTCCAAGTCCTTGTCCTCACGCTTTCTTAGTTCTTGGCGGCTGTGAGAACGGTACGTTAGCAGCTATAACCAGGTCTCTTGTTTAGGAATGGATGATGAAGTACAGTGTGTCTCGCTCCTTTGTGATTGCATTAAGGCTTCGTTCTAACGTGGATATACGATTTGTGAAATCGTCTCGCATGGACGCCATTTTTCCTTCGGTTTCGCGTGCCCACTTAAGCGCATCGTCTTTCTCTCGGGCTGCTTGACTAAATGCATCCTGTTCACCACCAATATTAACGGAATGTCTGAAACTAATAGAGCTAGGGTTACATTACCTGGGCTCGCGCGTGCTCTCGTGCTAAAGCCTCTACTTGCCGTTCTCTGTCGGCGAGGACTCGCGACAATGAAGTAACCTGATGCTCCAGTTGTTTCACATGTTTCTCCAGCTGCTCCTCCCGTTCTCGATTCCCTGATATAGCCACTGACGTCTCTGTTGCCTGCTGTTTTTCTTCAGGAGTCTCCTCCACAGTATCGGCATTGTCTACTCTCTGAACATCCTCCACGCTGAGCTCCTCTGATGGGTGCTGATCTATATTGCTTTCAGGTGCGAGCTCTTCAGCATTGTCCTCGACGGCTCCCGCCGTACCATCGTCGTCCTCGTTGCTATGGGGAGCGACGTGATCTTTTTCACTATCGGACAACTCGTTTTCATTCTCTACAGGTTGCTGCTCCTCTTGTCGGGCCCACTCTTGCTCCAGTTCCTCGTCGAGATCATCCTTCTCTTCTTCCTGCACTTCGCCTTCATTGCTGTACTTTTCCTCTGGCTCGCTAGCAATCGGCGCTGAAGCAACTCCTTCTTCCTCGGCTAGATTCTCTTCGGGCGCTGAAGAAACCTCCGTCATGGATTCAGTGAGGGGTGCGTCAGGAGGATTACTCGCTTCCATTTCTTGAGGTTCGTCTTGTTGGTTATCAGATGCGTCCTCATCATGTGTATCCTGTGGCACCTCAGTGCCAATATCTTCCTCCTGCTTGTCCTGCTTGCTCTCCGTTGTCGCTTCTCGGTTTGCCTCTCGCACGTCTGGTTTGTGTGCGTCATCCACGAGGGCCGGAGGTGGTTCCAGATGAGTCACATTCTGTTGCTCTCGCATCTGCGAGTCAGTTTGTGCACCATCAACCTCTGGTTGGGTGTGCGTCCCATTCGAGGTGACCGCATCGTTTAGGTGAGTCTCACCTGGCGCGGAGGCCACCGGGGCAGCGGCGCTCGCGTCAGTTGAGCTCGGTGATGTTGTAGCAGTGGCAGGAGTAGAGGGCGGTTCAGCGAGAGAGGACGTGGATACTGCGCGCTTCGGTCCCGATGCAGATGCCGTGCGGCGAGCTGCTGCAGTCGGATGCGAGCCTGAGGTCGATCGAACAGGCGACGTGGTAGCGGACTTGGACGGGGTCGAAGGAGCAGGCTTCTTCTTGGGCGAAGCCGTGGTGAGGAGGACATCCGAGTTGAGCAGATCCTCGAGCGAAGGCTCCTCATTCTTGCCCTTTGTATTCTGCAATCAAGTCAAGTGTAAGCATTCATCAGCACACCAACATGCATCCACTGATGACTAGTCACATTCATCAGCTGATGATGGTCATCAGAATGAAGAACGACTCACCTTTGCAGCATTGGCTGCGGATGGCTTGGTCGCCACATTCCCACTGCTCGCTCGACTCGCTGCACCAGTCGGACGCTGCGGAGAGGCAGAGGGAGAGGGCGCGGGCTCCGTAGGGGTGGCCTGCAGGGCGTTCCACATGTCGCCCCATCCTGCAGACTTGGTCGGCTGCGGCGTCGTTGGCAGCTGTCGCCCGATGTCCGCCCGAGTGGCCGCCTTGTGTGCTGCCGGCGTAGTGGGCGCACTCGCTGGCGCCTTCAGCGCAGCTGCCGCCCACACCACCCAAGTTGATCAGCCCCAAAGATGAAGACGCCACGTAGACTTAACATTTAAATAAAAATCAAAAAAAATATATTTATGAATAAAAGAAAATAGATAAATATAAATGACTTTAATCATGGGCACTAAATTCAGTGGTAAAATGATGGGTGAGGTAGAGGGGCCTCTAGAGTACCGGGAGAAGGATTGGGTGAGTCATCATCCTCCAGACCCACAGCGGCATCTATGGATCGTTCGACCTCCTTGATCTTCTGTGTGGCCGTCTCCAGCCACGACAGACCCCACGACGTCATCTCCCTCTTGCTCACCTTCTTAAATATTTGAGATATGAATTCAAAAATTTTTTCAAACTGTTTCCGAAACCAGTGAGATGGAAAATATGAAGAAAATTGTTTTCATTTTGGGTGTAAGCTGGTGAATGTGTGGGGATTACAAGGCTGCTGGAGGCCACTCGATCTCTTCGGGAGCGGACTTCCAAATGTCTTCGAAGATGGGGTTGGATTGGGCCTGAGGTCCGAGCTTTGGATCGGACATGACGCGAGCAAAGGCGGCCTCTTCCTTACGGAGCTTCACCTGCAGTTTTTCCTTCCTCCACCGCCAGATCAGATATCCACTTAGTGCAAGGGCCGCGAGTGCTGCAACTACAGTGCCTCCTACAGCTGCTGCAGTCACCGCGATATAAAATACTGGCTGCTGGTCCTTTACATTCAGATACGTGCAGTATGAACAGAAAATGGCGCCACGTACCGATGAAGATGGGGTACTCACAAAACAGTCAGTGGTGATTCGATCTTGAAGCATGGAGAACGCAGCTTCATAAGTTATAGATGAGGTGGCCATAGGCAAGTACAGATACAACGTGTTGATATTCTACGTAGAGTAGTGTTAAACGTTTCGAGTTACTTTCCTTTAAGACGTACCAGCCAGTTGTGCGAAACAGGAAGGAGCCCACTTTTTGACGATAAGTGTGAGGGCAATGATATCAACATACTTACATTGGTGGCGTTTAGTTGGTATGTGGTTAGGTTGTCTTGGTGAAGAAGCGATCTTGCATCTAGTGTATTGCTTTCCGAAGTGAAGAAGCTTAACCGCATCTATTTATGCTAAATTGTTAGGAGCTGAGATGTAAACGAGGCGCACTTACTCTAAGTTTACTAGTTGCAGATGCTGGTAGCCAACCTGACACGCTCAGGTTCCACACCGCAGTGCCTGTGGGTAGGGTTGCATTGGCGCCATCAATCATCGTGATGTGAACAGGTTCCGGAACGACGGAGGTTGAGCCAAAGAGAGTGTAGTTGATGACAACCGTCACTCCCTCCGGATCATTTGCTTGCCACCTGAGTGATTGGACGATCTTATCTCTAACTCTTGTTTGAGTGCGGCTCAATAAGTAAGCATTGGTATCCAGAGGTTCCTCCCTTACAACACTGTCTGACGAATCTACTTCTGCTAGTGATGTAAACATCACCACGAGGTAGAGCGATTCGTGCCGCCCGCACTGATCTGTTAACTGAATCAATGCTAGATTGAATGTGTATTCGTAAAGACATGTAGTACCAGTGGGTGTGAAGTTTAAGTTGTAGCTTCCATTGAATTGCACCAGGGAGGAACGCGCAGCATCCAGCGCTACAGTTTCGCACAAGATAGAAGGAGAGAACGCCAGTGATGGATGCACAAAAGTTGAAACAGGGCTGTTCGAGATAAGTGTACTTGGCGCAGGAAACATGGTGAAAGTAGATGCAGTTATGAGAACAGTAGAGCACGAAGTGGAAGGCGAAGCAGAAAAAGGAGGAGACTGCGAAGGGCAAGAAATCAAGTATGCAGATTGAGAGGGAGAGTTTGAACAAATTGATGAAGGCGATGTTGCAGGAGTTAGCGATACTGAAGGAAAATAAGATGGAATGACAGGAAAGGAAGGAGTTGAGGAAGGGGATGCTGAAGGCGTAACCGTGCAGGAAGGAGTGGACGAAAGTGAGGCTGTGGTTGAGGAAGTAGGAGAAGATGACAGGGAAGGAGTGGGCGATATGGTAACTGTAGACGAAGCAGTTGGTGTGCTAGACGTGCTGGGGGAAGGAGTGAGAGCGAGTGAAGATGTAGGAGAATAGGTTGGCGATGGCGTAGCAGTTGGTGTGATAGACGTGCTGGGAGAAGGAGTGAGAGCGAGTGAATATGTAGGAGAATAGGTTGGCGATGGCGTAGCTGTTGGTGTGATAGACGTGCTGGGGGAAGGAGTGAGTGTGAGCGAAGATGTAGGAGAAGAGGTGGGCGATGGCGTAGCTGTTGGTGTGATAGACGTGCTGGGGGAAGGAGTGAGCGTGAGCGAAGATGTAGGAGAATAGGTGGGTGATAGGGTAGCTGCTGCTGAAGCAGTTGGTGTGATAGACGTGCTGGGAGAAGGAGTGAGAGCGAGTGAATATGTAGGAGAACAGGTTGGCGATGGCGTAGCTGTTGGTGTGCTAGACATGCTGGAGGAAGGAGTGAGTGTGAGCGAAGATGTAGGAGAAGAGGTGGGCGTTAGGGTAGACGTGGGGGAAGGAGTTAGCGTGGGCGAATGTGTGGGAAGAGAGGTCGGTGAGCTAGAAGAGGAAGGTGAGAGCGTAACTGTTGACGAAGCAGTTGGGGTAGTGGACGTGCTGGGGGAAGGAGATGGGGATAAGAAGCCCATTAGGACTTTTGCCATATTGTTTGATACACTTCCTCCTGGTAGTTCACCACCTGTGAAGGAAACTTAACATTTCGCTGGTAACTGGAGTCTACATACCGAAAGCATACATCCACCACCGTGACTGATTGTCGATTAAAGTAACGCTCTTATGGAAGGCCCTACGCAAGCCGCCGGTAGCACTTAGCACAATCCAAGCATTGGTAGCTAGAATGTTTGAGCTTTCTGGAAAGGAAATAATGACATCAATCAGCAGGCATACCAAAGGTGTACTGCCACATGTCTGACATGTAGGTGCTGCCATTGAAACCACCATAAATGATCATTCCTGTCTGGTCGGGAGTGAGCACAGCCGAATGGCCCCACCGGGGCTGTGGTTTGGTAGATTGATTTGGGACTGGGATCCACGTTCTGTTATCTTAAGAAACGATTTAGTATAATTCGTGAGGCTTTCACATTGGGAAAGGATACTATCTTGATAGCGGGCAATATCGTTGAGAGCGGTGCCGTTTTGGAGAGAACCACCGAATATCCACATAGATCCGGCGCTGTAGACGGCGGAGTGACCCCATCTCCTGGAGGGCATAGTGCCACTAACGTTACCTACGGCAGTTGCTCCACAGCAAAGTAGAGTCCAATTGTAGGTTTCTTCCAGGAATTAGCGAAGGAACAGCAAAGGGACGGACAAGGTGTCATACGAAAGTCATACTCGATGAGCTCATTTAGTGCTCCTCCGTTACGGATTCCTCCAAAAATTATAGCTATACCCCTATCCGTAAGGACAGCGGTATGTCGCCAGCGAACCTCCACTACTGCCGAAGCAGTACGCCACTGCAGGGAAGCTGAGTCGGAAGCGTTAGCAAGTAATCACCCATAACTGCAACAACCTACCAGCGTCGAGCGCACACACATAAGGGACACTTCTTGGGTTGTCCCCTCTTGAAGAACTATCATCTACTCCGCCAACCGCAACAAGTTGCCCCGCTTGAGCGAATCCAGCACGCTGCGAGTAAGGATAACCGCAGTATTCTGCGCCACTTTGCACACTAGTCGCAAGTTGCTGTTGAAGTCCTGGTACTGCATCAGCACCGCAATGAAGTTCATGATGGGACGTACCTGGTACGGCAAAGATAGTCAGGTCAGAGAAACTGACAGTTCCGTTCGTTCCACCAAGCAATAGAACTGCCGTAGAGTTCAACGATAGCACAAGATGGTCCCTACGTGCTTCCCAGAGAGCCGGTTGTGTTTCGTTCACCCAGGACAAGCACTGTACCGCATGGGCGAAGAAGAACAATACTAAACAAATAGCCTTCATTAGAATGACGATTGCGGCGGGGGTGTCGCGTACTTGGCTCTGCCACACCATTCACGAAGTGGTCCATTGAATGGACCCAGAATGGTCTCGAGAAAAACTGGCTCAAGATTTACAAAAAAGAAAAACCAACATGTTGGGGCAGCTCTTGGTATTAGGAATTCTGGTTCTAGGGGTCGGGACAGTGGAGGGCATCCACACTTGGGAAGAGTGTCCGAGCGACCTTGTAGAAGTTAGGTTGTGGCACACATCCGTCTACTCACCGTTGCGGGGCCAGATGCTGGTGTATGGAGGGCAAGACAACCTAGAAGCGGTGGCCTACGACGACCTCCATGCCTACGACCCTGTGGCGCGAACGTGGGACGTACTCCCCACTCTGGAACCACCTCCAGCCAGGTTCGGACATAGCGCCGTCATGGTTGGGGAGGAGATGGTGGTGGTGGGCGGAGCGAACATCTCAAGCCACCACAACGACGTGTGGGCGCTTAACACAGGTTCTTTTCCTCTCTTCCTTTTTTCTTTCCCTCATCTATTCTTCGTGTCAGGCACTCTACGATGGCGCAAGGTGGCGGAAATGAACGTTTCGCGTGTCGGCCACTCGGCTGTGGTCACCAAAGCAGGTGTGGTTTTTATATTTGGTGGCTCTGTGGATAACGTAGTGACTGGCGACCTCTTCAAGCTGCACCGAGGTGCGAAAGCCAATTGGCACCTTCTGCAACCTGCACTCACGTTAAGCAGGACTGTGGGAGCAAGTTACAACTAGCAGCCCTGTCATGCGATGGAAGCACTCTGCGGTGCTGGTGGGGGACAGCATGTGGATATTTGGCGGCCAAGATGAATTAAACGCTCCCAACAATGACCTACACTGTTACAATATTGGTACTTCCCCTCTTGCTCTTTGTCAGACTTTGTGCTGATGTGTCATCTGCTACAGAGACAAATACGTGGGAGTCTTTTACAACCACCATACCTTCACGCTTTGGTCATATAGCTGTGCTTAGTCCAGAAAAGGATTCCATGATTTTGTTCGGCGGGCAAGGCTCATACGAGTTCTGGCAGGACACTTGGGAGTACAACTTCAGTGCGTCACACTACCCATATGATAGGTCTTTTGTCTGACTCTATCACAGCCACAAGTCAGTGGAAACAGATCATTGCGAATACGTCAGTCCCTTCTAGGCGCAGTAGTCACTCAGCAAGTGTGTGGCGCAATTCCTCCGCAACTAATTTCATGTTTGTCTTTGGAGGAGTATCGTCCTTCGGACCTAAGAATGATGCATACCAATTCGACCTTGGTACGGCGAATATCACTCCCCGCTATTGACTTCCCATCTTAGCCACACCTTAGGTAAGCTGGCTACAATCGTTGTTAGTACAAACTCAAGCACCAACAAGAATGTGGTTCTCAGATTTCCCAGTTCAGATTCGCCCAATCATCTACTCATCCCCATGGGTACGCACGTACTATCCCTTAGTACGCGGATCTACTTACTTTTAGTGCCCAGACCCCTGCACAAAACAGGCCAGGGAAGACCTTCACCTCAGCTTCACGTTTCTTCTGTTATCCGAAGTGAATGAGCTGGGCCTCTCGATCCGCACGCTACCTTTCCCTTCATCAGGGTTTTCTCTGGTGCAAGGAAGTAACGACACCTTCATTCAACGTCTCAACTTTACTTCAGTCACCCCAGAGGGTTTGGTTGCGGTGGACTACTCCCTTTTCTCAAACGAAACCGACATTAGTTACGGCAACGTTACCCTTCGCAACCTCCCCGGCACGAATAAGTGGAACATACAACTTGGCGGATGGCATTTCAGCAACAGCTCTAATCGAGTGGAACTTCGAGTGAAGCTGTCTGTGGATAAGACTGACCAGAAGATTTTATCGATATCGTCTGGCACCAAGCTTGATGTTCAGAGGACTACCCGTTACAGCGTACGCACAACGGCTACCATACTCACAGTTGATCTCGCCGATTTTGTTCTAGTCGATGGGGATGAAGACCGCCCGGTCTATCACCGATTCGAAGGACTTGACGTGCTCGTATTAAGCCTTCCATCATTTCTTCAGAACCTGACTTACGACCCCAGTTTCGGCCTCATTATCGGTGGTGATGGAAATAGCCATGATGATCCATGTGGGGGGGCCTTCCGCATGTGGTGGCTTGTCTGCCTGGTAGCCGCTGCCGTAATCGTGCCTCCATTACTGATAGCAGGAGCGTTTATTTATATACGACGTCAGAGGCAGAAAGCCGCTCGCAAAGCCATCATCCAGGAACGCATCCGAGCCTTCACTAAGGTTGAAGAGGAAAGAACCCGAAAACGCACTGCTATCAACAATGCTGATGAGTTGACTCCCACTTCCGTTGTATAGTTGTTATCAAAAGCAATCTGCATACATTCATTGCGGTGCATTGTGTGGTTCTCCACCGGCCTGAAGATAGCGCCTACGAGCATTGACAAACCAGTACTGGATCTGTGTGATAGTGAGCCCGGTACGACGAGAAAGTTCCTCCTTTTCCTCCTTGGTTGGGTAGGGGTTATCGGGCCGAGTTAAGATCCAATTCATCATTATCTCTTTCGCTTCTTCCGCAAGATAGTGTTTTTCTCTTTGCTCCCGTGCTTCCCGCAGTGGAGTTGGGGACAGAGTTGTTTGTGGGCTGAGGGGAACTGGTGAACTGATCAGTAACGCGCGGTAGTATGTTTTCCACGTAGTAGGTGAACTGCTGGTCAATCTCACCCAGTATTCTCTCCCGCTCCTCGCGCAGGCTTCTGGCTGCCATCCTTACACCGAAAGGTAAAGGTGAAAAAAGGTGCGCTTTTGTCGACAAGAGGACACACCAGGTCAATTCAACTAGTCCTATCCGAGACCATTCATGTCGGCAAGGCATTGTATTGCACAATGACATTACCCAACAGAGATCATGCTTCCTTGCCCTCCAAGCCTCTGCCTCCAACGCCCCTGTTGGCCGATAACTGGGAAGCCCACTATGTGGAGGAGCTTATTGAACTCTTACGTAACTATGGCTTGTCAGCCCTCCAGAAGCCTTGCTATGCCAGAGAATGGGAAGTACTGAGCCGGTGCTACACGCAAGAACGCGAGAGAATGAATTCCATCGCAGACCGAGCCAGTGCAGCTGCCACTGAGATCATTCGGCGTCATCTCTACACACAGCCGCCTGCCGAGCATGTGGAATTGTTGCTAGCGGTGCAACAGCGCTTCGCAAGATGGGAGCAGGATCTGCAACAAAAGGTCCTCGATGTAGCCACACGTATTCTCACAAATAAATAACTTAATGTTGAAGGACCCCAAACTGCTGCGTTCTTCCACTCGCCTCGTATCCTTGTAGTCCGCGTGTACCGCTCTAAGGGCTAAACATTTAGATGGGAGTCATTAATGAGCAAGTAGGTGCGCAGTACCTTGATAGGCCTAATTGCTCGGTGCAAGTATCGAGGGTAGAGCGGAGGGAAGAGAAGGGCTAGGTAGTTAGAGAAGATTCCAAGGCCGTAAGGGTTGCGCCTCTTCTTAAATACTTTTTTGAGCTGGAAAACCATGCTAGTAAGTGATGACAGTTATCAAATCTGTCAAGACGTACATCTTCGTTGGTTGTACGGCCACATAGCGAAAGGTAGTTGTGGAATGCAGCCAGTCCCCCAACTGATAGGAAGATCAGACCACAGTAGCCACACAGAACACAACTGTAAAATCGAAAGTAAGAACAGGTAACTAAGAGTGACGCGCATTGTCGTACGATGCAGGTGTAGGATAAGTCAAGAAAGTATCCAGGGCACGAGGAAAGAAATCAGAAGTGGATGATCGGAGGAAAGTAAGGATCATCTGCAAAGCAGCCATCCCTGCAACGAATGCCAAACTGAATGTGGCACTATTTACAAACATATAAAAATATCTACATCACATCAAGGTGGTCAGAATGAGCCTGTTGAGCAATCACTATGAAGGCATACCGGTAATTGCGCTTGCCTACACAGTTGCCCACCCTGTAATTGACGAATAACTTCAGTAAACTGTAAGCAGACAAGCACACTTCAACGAACCATGGACCTGTTGTAGAAGTAATAACATAAGGTCTCGTAAGAAATCGTAGAATTGCGTTATAAGGGACGTACAGTGGTGGTCATATCGCTCAACACAATTATCGCAGATGCGGCAGTGCACTGCGCGTGGTGGTCTATATACATCACACGTCTCTGCAGGGCACAAATAATTGCATTGGTCAGAACATGATGCATAAAAAATCCCAGGTGCAACTCGTACGGCAGTATTTAACCACCACCAGAGTGTTTTTCACCTGATACTGCTTGCCTTCCTCCAACTCTGTAGACACGTGATGTAAGTTAGTACGGTAACTGAATCTTCTATTCAGTAAGAACGACACCTTGTGGGGTGAGGGAGCGCGGCCGGCCGCGGGGGATAATGCCCGGATCGCTGAATCCACATGCAAACAACGACGACACTGTCATCGCGAACTGCAGCGACACCACCAACCCACCATTGTTACTCAAATGACCACCAGTCCATCTGAGCTGATCATGATATTGTTGGGGCACAGAGAGTTAAGAGGAGGCACAGCTGCACGTACGGGATGGAGTGTGAAGATGACCAACACCCACGATACCTCCTTCCACAACCACGGCGCCCTGTTAAGTCCCAAAGAATTGTCATCAAGGAATTGTATGTACACTACAGCAATAATCAATTAATAATAACATAAATTAAGAAATAAATAATAAAACAATAAATAGAAATAAATAAATAAATATATGGGTAGGGGATAGGGGGTACAGGGTGGAGTAGAAGAGGGCGGCGGGGGCGAGTATGAGGGCGAGGGTGGTGTAGAAGACGCCCCGGTAGCGGCCCGCGGAGACGCCCCGCCCCCCGCAGTGCTGGACGGCGGAGCCCTGGTAGGCCTCCCCCCCCACCCACCTCTTCACCCGCCCCTCCCTCCCATCGCAGCACTCGTTGTCATCTTCGTCTTCCTCATCTTCATCTTCGTCCTCGTCCTCTTCCTTCCCATCGTCTTCCAGAGGCGCCCCTTCTTCTTCTTCTTCAACCTCTACTCCTCCCGGCGGCCGCCGCTGGACACCGCCGCCGGCATGTTTGGTGGTCACGCCCGGCACAGGAGTGTCGACAGTGGAGGTGCTGGTGCTGGAGGTGGCGAGGTCTTCGCCCGTCAGGTGTAGGTGGAGGTGGAGGAGGGACGTTTCCTCATGTGGTGGTACTGCTGCTTCGTCGTCTTCGTCTTCATGTTCTGCCCCATGATGATGACGGTGCTGAGGTACCAGGGAAGAAGACGAAGAAGAGGTGAAGGAGGGAAAGGGCGGTGGGTCACTCGTGGCAGGAGGAGGAGTGCTGTCACTGCCAGTGCTGCGTGTGTCTCCCCTCACTACGCCTCCAGCTGCCTCCATCTTCCTTCCTCGGCCGAGCAATGACGAAAGAACGGAACCTGAAATTGAAGATAACAACAGAAGAAGAGATATTCAAGATACCTGGGCGTCCCCACAACCCCACGACACGACCACACGTATGAAGGGAAGGGAAGATCGAGCCGGAGGCAGAGTCGTAGGCAACCATGACGAAGATATATGATGTATCATGCTCAGGTATTGCGGACCATCATGTTCTCCAGTCGTGCGCGAGCCTTCTTCTTGGCCACGTCCTGTGCACAATACACATTTAATGGTGGACGTGAGATGGGTGTGTCAGATCGGTCTCGAAAGGCGAGGCACGAACCTGATAGGTGTCGTTCGGATCAAGCTCTACATTAATGTCGTCGTCTGCGCCGAGTCCTGCTCGCTCCGATCGTCGTGCCACCTGCGTGTTCATGGATGAGTAAGAAGGTGACTCAGTTTAGATGCGAAAGCGCGAGAGAAGTACCTCGATAGGGTTGACCATGCCCGAAGCCTCCTTGCCCAAACCTTCTCCTTGCTTCCAGCCCATCTTCTTGAGCATCTGACCACCAATACCCTCGCCCAGAGCTGCTGAGGATGCCGCCGCACTGGACTTGGCGGACTGAGAGGAGTCGCTCGTAGAGGTTTCTCGCCTTCGCTTCTTGTTCTCAGCCTTATCTCGGCTGTGCGCATGATCTGCCCTCTCCTTTTGCTGAAGCCGCGTCAGTTCTCTGATCTGCTCCACCTCCGCTTCGTGCGCCATTCCAAGATTGGCCTGAAAATAAGACCCATGTTCAGAATCATCCATGCTGAACCTTCATAAAGACCTGTACCTTATGGATTGGAGAGCGCTCATTGTGAAGCTCGAGCGTCCTGGCCTTGATGAATTTCCTTCGGCAGAGAAGACACACAAAATCGAGACCGACGTCAGGACGAGCGCTTTGTAGTGGGAATGCCGGCACTGTGGGCGCAGGGGCTGGCGTTGCTGCAGGAGCGGGTCCGCTAGCTGGCGCAACCTCAATGAAATTGACAGGTTGGAAGCCAGAATGGAAGCTCGTCGTCTCGGTTGCTGATTCCTTCTCCGTGGCCGCATCTTCATTGATTGGGAGGAATTGCGCAGGCTGCGATGGCTGTGATGAGGCATCAGATTGTGTTGTCTCATCGCCCGGGTTACCTGGAGTAGCGATGGGAACAAATCCTGAAGACTGTGCACCCTCACCGAGCTGAGCGGGCGTAGCCTTGGCAGCACCGCCGAAAGAGATGCTGATCTTCATCTTCTTGTCACCAGCTGCCTCCTTCACAGGATCCTCTTGCTTGAGTTCCTGCGTCTTCTTCATCCATCTCTCGAGTTCTTGGGTCATCTTTTTGTCACGCACGCTCTTCGCTTTCTTCTTCTTTTCTTTCTTGGCCGCTTTTTCCACTTCCCTGCGAGGATCAATATGTCATTCACGCAGTATGGCGACCTCTGTGAGGGAGGGAACTTACTGGGCCGCGACCTCGGCAGCGGTCTGAGGAGCAGGCATTTGTGCGGGCTGTTCACCAGTGGTTGCTGTAGTTGCTGTTGTGGCAGTTGTAGTGCCCGCCAACGGCAGGGCAGCAAGTGCTACCTCTGGAGTAACGGCCATCGGCGTTTGAGTGGTAGGATCGAAGTAGTAGAAGGTCTGTGTTGTCGGATGGTAGCAGTAGCCCGTGGTTGAGTTATAATAGTAGCCTGATTGTGCATCGTACCGGAACCCTTTACGATGGAGATGCGCATTCAGTATTTTACACTAGCATATGGTGAATAGACTGAGTACCTATTTCAGTCCACTGAGCTTCAGTGTAGCTGGCTGCTGCGTGGGCGGGTGCGGCACCGGACCAAGCTCCAGCGGCGGAAGGATCGTAGTAGCCTGTGGTGGAGGGACCACAAATTTAGGATACTCTATATGCAGGACATCGACGGATTACGGGTGGAGAGTGGGTCTCCATGGGAGCCGTCGATGATGTGATCGCGTGCCTGTGGCCTGCTGGTGCTGGGCCGCCCATTGGGCCTGCTCAAGAGCTGCATTCGCCACGTGATAGCTTGGCTGGTGGTGATGTCTATCTGGCTGAGTCTTACGCGCGTAGCTCATGCGCACTAGCTGTCCGTCCACCTGCAGCTGCTGACAGTTCTGCAGCACGTAGGTAGCATCCTGTAGGTGCATTGTTATATTCCACAGCCAAATGATGAAGAAGAATCGTTCATACCTCTACGGAGTGAAATTCCACAAAGCAGAATCCTCGCGAGAGAGAAGTGACCTTATCCCTCACCAGTCGCACTTCTTTGATGGCCGCAAAGGAGCTGAATGCCGCATAAACCTGACATGAGAAGGCAGTTTCTTAGTGAGTGATGATCAACGTGAAGAGCGGAATGCAGTGAACTTACAGTGGCTTCAACGGTAGATGGATCAAGGCCGCGCACAGCAAGCACCGGACCTGGATGCTCGGCGGTGTCCTCTTGATTTGGAGTTACCAAGACTGGGTTTGGCGGCTTGGGTGCTTGGCATGTGTAACAAACCACGCGGCGTGCAAAGTTGGTGGTCGAGCACTAC
>CDEZ01021457.1:0-10223 GCA_000826365.1 Acanthamoeba royreba | reverse complement strand
AAAGGAGGTGATCAGTGTTAGAATCTGAGAGTACTGGACTTGTGGACGATTGGTCGGGAATCGTAAGTTGGATACATGAAATACGAAGGAGAGAACAACCATCACCGCCGAGAATACCCAGAGTGCCAAGACCCACGAGCTGATGGTGAGCCACCACCCGACAACGCCCGACGCAACTGCGGGGAAAGAAGTGAGGGATGTCCGCAGAGCTCCTCGTTCACTTTAGGAAACAATGTACCGCCGAACCCTATCGAACCCCACATGCGATGTCTGCCATATTCGTGTTTCTTGTTCGCCGCACCCAGTTCTTCCATAACTGCGTCGTCAACCTGAATGTTCACATGATATCATGAGACGACAAAAGCAAAGGTGTGGAGACTGTTGGACGTCGGTCATCATGCTTACCAACGGCACTATTGGCGACCAGGCTATGTTCTGTCCAACACACCCACGTACATATTCCATCAATAAAGTAAAAACCAATTCAAGTGCAATAAAAGATGGAAAAGGCGGGCTGTACCATGAGAAGAACGAAGAAGCAGATGAGGAGAGGAGAGGCAGGGAGCAGAGGAAGTAGCGGGGCCATACAGGCGGCAAGGAGACACGCGCCCCGCAGTATGTCGCGATGGCGGCGTGAACGGTCCGCCACGAGGGTGCCCGCGGCCGATGAGAAGAAGGTGGCCAGCGCGCACACAGAGCCCAGCCGCCCCAGCTGGGCGGCAGTCAGACCACGCTCCCGCTCCAGCAGGACTCCGAGGAAGGGCTGCACAGACCCGAACGCCGCGTACATGCCCCCATAAAACAGGCCCGGTGGAGGTCCCGCTGGCGTCCCACCCTTGCTCCTGTTGGTCCCATGGTCATCTTCTTTCTTTGTGTGGAGTGTCTCCATCATCTTTTCACTCTGTGGTGTGTGTCGTGATGTTGTGTTTCGTTGTCCTGCAGGCGCCCCACCACTTTGGCCTGAAATTTCGTTCGGTGGAAATTCGCAGCAACCACAGTTATCCTGTGATCCTTAGTTATGCTGCGCGGGCGAGTGCTGTAAGCGATACGAACCCGAGGGTTGCCCGCACCTTGGCCCGAGGCGCTGTTGGCGGCGTCATAGGAAGCGTACACCAGGCCACTCCCACGCGTATGCTGATGATGCTCATAAAGGGCCTCGTGTAAGGATTTCCCGGGGTCACGGCGTTGTGTCACGCACATGGGCACTTAAGCATTATCACTAAACTTGACCGGCTAGTGCTCAAAACTAGCCGTTACATCGGCTCCCCAAGCCAACTCCATCTGCTGTGACATCCATCAAATCCAAGATTGGGGGAAGAGGAAAAAGATCATGCAGAGAGTGGGGGGCAAGGGGTAGTCAATCTGAACCTCCATCTGGGTTGTATATTTCTTCTTCTTGAGTAGATTTCTTCTGTACAGCCAAAATTGGGGACATAGTGTACTGCACGTATCGCGAGCGCTCGGGGTCCGGTGTTGGCGCGAATGGCGTTGGTGAGTGGCGTGGGGGTGTGTAGTCGACTACTGCTGCTCCTTCTTGTTGGACTTCTTGATGAGGGACTTGTGGATGTGGGGGATGACACCACCTCCCGCGATGGTGGCCTTGATGAGCGTGTCGAGTTCCTCATCGCCGCGAATGGCCAGCTGGAGGTGCCTGGGGGTGATGCGCTTGACCTTGTAGTCCTTGGAGGCGTTACCGGCAAGTTCGAGCACTTCGGCGGTGAGGTACTCCAAGATGGCGGCGCTGTAGACGGCCGCCGTGGCGCCCACGCGTCCGTTGTTGGTGGCGCGCTGCTTCAGGTGGCGATGGATCCTTCCCACTGGGAACTGGAGACCCGCCCTCGCCGAGCGCGAGATGGGTGACTTCTTCTCTCCGTCCCCTCCCTTCTCTGCCGCGGCTCCCTTGTCGCTGCTCATTATTATTCTTCTCCTTCCTTCGCTAATGTATGATGGATGGAAATCGAAGTGGCTTGTTGTTGACAAAACGTTGGAATGCAGTCGTAACGGCTAGTCCAAAAACACAGCATCCACCAGCCACGTTTCTCTTTTTCACGAAATTTCCATCAAGCGAGAGCAGAAAAGAAAATCGAAAAGAAAAGGCGGCAAACACGGAGTTCGAGAACTTAAAAGCCGAGCAGGCTCCAGAAGACGAAGGAAAGAAGGAGGACGAACAAGATCAGGGATGCCTGATACTTATGGACAAATTCATCCAGGGGTCCCTCGTAATGGACGTAGTTTGGTTGTTCCTTCGCTTTCGCCTTGGGTGGTGCCGCTGCCTTGTGTTCGATCGCTTTCTGCTGCTGATCAGCGATGCGCTTTCTGCGCTCCTCCTCTTCCACCACGACGGCGTGGGCAGCGGCGGCGGCGGCAGCAGCGCGTTCCTTTTCTTGCAGCTCTTTCTCCAATGCTAATTTGGCCTCAGCAGCTTTCCTCTCTTCGGCTTCCTGTTTAGCCTGTTCAGCTTGTCGCCGCTCTTCCTCCTCTTGGACCCGGCGCGCGTCTTCAAGTTTGCGCTGTTCCTCATACCGTCGGGCAGCGTCAGCCTCCTTTTTTCTCCGCTCTTCCATCTTTTGTCGCTCCTCAGCTTCATGTCTTTCTGCTTCTTCCTTGATTTTCTCGGCCTCGCGCCGTAGCCGCTCCTCCGCCTCGTGCCGAGCCTTATCTTCGTCAGTCTAGATGGTGGTCATCTGTTCGTAAGCACCATTTTAAATTCCTCCCATGCGGGAATGGTATGTACCCCTGTAGCCTGTTCAGGCTGGGAAGCGGGACGCGGTGACATCAAGGAGGGCGAGGTGCCGCGTTCCTCAGACTCTGGAATGTTACCACCAAAGACCCGTTCCTGAATGACGGCGAATGTCTGATCGCGGTGCATCAACGAAGTGAAAAAGTACTGTATCATACGCCGATCGGTCCGTCAGCGCATTCATGAGCCACATCGGCCGAGCAAATAAAGTCCTTTTATCAACGCGATGAAGCGCACCTTCTTGTTGTCCTTCGTAACGAGAAGCATGGCATTCGGAACAACGTAGGCCGTGTTCTGCTTCTCCATTGACTTGATATCCTCCAAGCGCAGCTGAATCTGTGTGTGTGGTTGTTAAAAGAAAGAGAAAGCCAAGACATCGCAGTGCGAGCACGACGAGGGCAGAGGGAGCTGATGAGTTGTGCGGGGGCAAAGGTGTACAAGGGTCTTGCGGGAGAGGATCTTGGCGTGGAAGCACAGGTAGTGGTCCGTCACCCACAAGTGACCCTGCTGCGGTACTCCATGCGTGCTCTCCGCATACGCACACGAGCAATCTGCGCCCAACAAAGAAGAAAAATTCCCAATCCTCCTTCAATTCGAAAATATGCACAGACAAATCATGAAAGATTGAAGTAAGTGGTAATGCGAATTACGATAACAAAAATATTATAGTATTTTATTTAGTAATAAAAGGAATATGTTAAGCGTAAGATTAATTAATATTAGTTGCGGGAGAAGGCGATTCACTAAATTGAGAGCGATGATAGAATGTATAATACAAAGAAGTATTATTACCTTCGAGTATTTGTTCCTCCTTGGAGAGAGAGGGGAAGTGCTTGCGCAGCTTGGCCTGCGCCATGGTCAGTCCCTCGCTCAAAACCTCAACGGAAAGTTCTTCCGTGCACGTTTCGTTTTTTCCAAATACATTTCTTTTAATTTATACTAAAAGAAAAAAGCGTGGACAGGCCGAAATGCTGTAACATGATGGAAATAATAAAAATAACCTACGTAAATACTCGAAGGTAATAATACAATTTTGCATACTGATGCATTTGAATACTCAGCCCAAGTAAGCAGTGACCAACTCACAAGAAATGTTACCCGTGGTCCGATGCCCAGACGTTTTGCAAGAAGTCGTGTTGCAGCATTGCCGAGCGGCTTGTGTGAGCCAGTGCCGTGATCCGAGGAGAAGGCGTAGATGGCGGGCAGCCATGTGCAGGTACTCCCTTCCGATGGAAGGCCAGTTCTCTCTCTCCCGACGCAAGTGTGCACCAAAAACCGATGGCAGACTCAGCCGGAGAGGTGATTCGCCGATCGTCTCAACCGATGTGGATGCATCAAGCAAAGTCGATGATTGAAGTGATGTATTGCACGCCGAAAGCAGAGCATGTCCGGAGAGATGATGAAGAAGAGCGATGTGCAAGTGAATCTGTGGATGTCGCAGGTAGGCATCGAAGCAGTTGACGAGAGTTTGGGCCGCGTAGACTATCCTAACCACATCCTCCCGTGCGTACGCAGCGTGGAGCAGGTGTTCAACCATTGTACGCATAGACTGGTGGCATGGATGTAAGAGTCCCATACCCGCTTCAATTCCCTCTTTCAGGCCATCATAGCTCTGCTCTTCGTCGCCTTGGATGTTCGAAATCGTCCTCTCTGCAACCAGGTTCGCAGCCGATTGAGCGTAGTCCAAGGGTACTTCGTATCCACATTCAACACACTCGAGATATTCTTCGGATGATTGGCCATCACCAGCTGCGTCTTCTCGTAGCTTGGACACGGTCACCATGCCCCTGCCACATATGCGGCGCATTGATTCATCGTTCATGTTCGTCGCATCTCCTTCGGTGACTTCCATGGTGTTGGGGCACTTGACCATTACCAGCAGCTCGTCAGCAACGAAATAATCCCTTATATGTTGAGTATATCAGTGCTTGACTGTTCATGATACTTTAAATGGTGTCATACCTCAGTGAGACAGGAGGAGGACGACACTCTGAGCACTGACACGAAAAGAAGAACGATTCCTGAAGGAGTGAATGCCTTTGGTCATAGGGGATTGTTGTATCGACGTAAGCAATTGTGATCTCCTCTCCCACTTCGATTGCCCGAACTGCCCGCACACACAACTTACCTTCGCAATCTGGAACAATTGTTAAGGTCAGCGCAATGGACACATCTCTTTAGCCCAACCAGTATGCTTACCAACCGACCACTGAGCATTGGGAAGACAAGAATGGTTGATCATGGCAATCGAACCGTATAAACCCTGGCCTGAGCGCACGTGTCAGTGCATGAAACAGTGCACCGGATGGAAGGTTCATACCAATTACATCAAGGGAAGATGGATCTGAGAAGGAAAGAGCGTTATTTTGAGCCACGGCAAAGAGACGTGCTAGCTGTTCGTCTGGTTCCGAGAGCGCCATAACTTGGCCTTGCGCAGCAAACCATCTTAAGTTTCGTGCTTGCTGGCGCATCCTCTCCTGCAGATTGTCTGGCAACTTCTCATGGTGGTGGGTAAGGATGGTTTCATCGAATGCAGCCTCGGAAGAGTCTCTGATCCACCAACGATCGAGCTCTTCGTCACATTTGGTGAACTCTGCATTTACAGGTGCGCAATCATCTTTACACAGAACCTCTCGTTTGTAGCCTTGAGATCGGTACAATATCATTCTCATCGCAAGCCGCAGATCTCTTTATGAGCACATTAACTTGGATCAGTGATAGCTGAAACAGGGCGCTGAAGAAAGGAGGGTACCTGTGGCCTTCCCCCTTCCTAGCCTGTATTCTTTGCAGTATACGGCATTCCGCCCCATGAATCCTCCGCTCTTCCTATATATAGCATTTGGGTTTAGTGAACCACCTCATTTTCATCAGTGCAGAATGGACGTACAGGTTCATTTGTGCAATTAGAACACAATATGTAAGCCTTGCAGTCCAGACAGCTGTAGAAATCCTTGCTGGTCTTGACCAAATGAGTGAGCATCCCAAGCGGTTTTATGATACCGCAAAGAATACCTCGAATTGAGCTTGTGGGGTGAAGCAGCGGCTGCAGTAATGAGCCAGATATTCGTCGTCCAAGACCGCTTCAAAGTAAGGGAGAAAAAGTCTATTTGAGGTGGTGATCCAAAAAAAGGATGGCTTGCCAGGTACCGGCTATTGGAACGCACCGAAGCAGTAGATCCCCAGGCCTCTGTGCCCTAGCCCCGTGGTCACTGATCAGGAAAGGAGGGCTTCGCGCATAACAGGAAAGATATTGTGTGTCGATCCAATGATCAGGATACCGCACCTGGTGGAAAACAACGCTCTCCCTTTGGTTGGGAGATACCCAGCCTCTATCGGAAAAGGAACGAACGGCATAGACTCTCGGTACCTGTCGTCCTGGGATGTGTTCCGAATGTTAACAAAATAGATCACGCAGTATTGTATGTGTTATTTGTACGAGATCAAGATATCGACGAGCCAAGCCCAGCTGCCGTTGAATGTTCTTATCGCTTGTTTGTAGCTGCTTCGCTGCGAGCAGTGCTGCCACTGCCTCGCGGTATTGGTGCAACTCCATCAGACTCGTGCCGCACCGGTAGTGGGCCTGCATGACTCAATCATGATGAATCGCTGGCTTTTTCGAGAACGTTGGAAGAAGGTCAGGGACAATAGTGTACCTTGGCTGAGTCTGGGGCGAGTTCAGAGGCCTGTCGAGCATCAGCGAGCGCTTCACAAGGCATCCTGCAACCCGCATACGCCGCACTCCTGATATCCATCCCCAAGTGGTCCCCCAATGATTGATTTGTTAATCTCCATAGGAGTTATCTCGTTAACTCTGTGGTCGAAGACGGGACGGCACCTGTTGGTGAAGAGGACCGCACGCTCCACCTTTCGGTCAGTGGAACTCGACGGTGCTCCTCCTTCTGTGAGAAAGAGTGCCCGGGAGTAGAAACGCACAGCGCTGGCAAAGTCTCCACGCCGAAACGCCACGTTGCCCTCTCCCCGCAGTCGCGTCACCTCATCCACTTCCGTCATCTCCTCGTTTTCTTTCTTTTAAACCCAGAAGAAAAAAAAAATTCCTGAATCATTTCTTCTTTCTCTGCGCAGAGAAGCGAAGAAAACGTTCTCAATGCGTCTGTAGCTTCGTGTACGGTTTGGTCTCAAGTAGGTCCTACCCCAACGATACGACTTATTACAGGACTGGCTCCTCTCGCCTTCATGGCTGAGTCGGGCCTCATCTTCTTACAATCCCTCCATCTGTACCACTTGAACAAGTAAAATTGTGTTTTCAGGATGTGGATAGACTAGGCTCTTATTCATTCTTAGGGACCTCTGTCTCTTTCACAATCTCGGGTAGCTTGCCCCATGGCAGATACCCATGGAGAAGAAGGTTGTTGGGTACAGTCTCGAGATTTCCAAGTTCTTGCCTCACGTATTTGATCAGTGCAGTCATGTGTGACTGATGAGGTAATCGGTTGAAGAAGATGTGTCTACGGAGCACAAACGATCAGCAATGTCACCACTCAAGTCTCGAGTTGTGTGAGGTACCTGAACAGAGCATCTCCCAACTGATCATCCGAGCCGGACTTCAGAGCTTTGTCGAGGGCAAGTGTGGCATGAGCATAGAGCGAGGGGAGCTGCCTGAAAGCCTTGCCCATTCCCACGTAGTTCACGCCCACATTGGTGTTGAGTTTTTCTTCAACGTCGATCCAAAATGTATCCGCGAAGTAAGCGCGCGTATCGAAAGCCTGTGTGAATGCATGGTCAGTAGATCAGACACTCACTAGATGATCCGCCAGGAGACTGTACCCTAGTGGACTCGTCCTTTCGTAATCGCACGGAGGCAAGCCACATGTGCAGCGTTGATATCAGGAACCACGGCAGCAGTTCCTTTTCCTTATACCCAAGCACTGCGTTCAGAATGATCGAAGTGATCAGTGAGCGCTACATTGGCCAAATGTACACACACGTGGTGGAATAGCACGCACAATCATAAAACTCCTCGTTGAGGGACTGATAAAACACATTCGCGTAGAGGGCAGAGCCTCCACGAAAAGCCTGGTTCTTCTTCCCATAGTATCCCAGAAAACGCAAAAGTCTGTCCTCCCTCTCGCCTTGCATTGCTCGCTCCTTCGCCACTCTGTCCATACCCCATACACACACAACAATACCGGATGAGTACCAAGTGCCACACGCTGTCAGCGATGAGAAAGGACAGAGATGAGGGTGAAGGTACTCAAGTATCTTCTGCACACCCAGTTCGTCACGATGCCGCTCCTCGGGCGTTCTGCGCGCAAAGATGACCGGAGAAGTACTCGTCGCTGCGAGTTCATCGATCGTACCCGGTTCGTTCATCTCGTTCCTCGATCTTCCTGCCGCCGCCGCGAAAGCTCCTCCTCCGATCCCATTGTCACCACTTCCTCTCAGTGGACCGAAACCGCGCCCTCGTCCAAACAACTGCATCCACCGCCGCAGACAAATCGGATTTTAATCACTGGAAATCTCAAAAATGTGATGAAGGGGGTGGACTTACAACAGAGGTCCAAGGGGCGGCACGACGTGGTCGGATTGTGCTGCGCTTGATGGAGGCGGTGGAGGTGGAGGCATGTGCACGTCGGGGCACCACCAGCACGAGTGCAGATGAAGATGAAGATGAAGAAGGCAGCAAGTGCCGCGATGACGCAGCGGCGGTAGTCGTCTGGCGGCGCATCTCCTTCGGATTTTTTATGGTGTGGGTGAAGATGTTTGGAATGTTCTTATGGAGGGTTTTGTGTAGAAAAGGGTACGTGACAATTGAGACGCACTACACAATCGAATCGAATTCCTCGCGAGAGATGTGCGGAGAATGACGTGACCTGCAAGAAGATTTTGCTGACGTCAGCACACCAAAAGAAAAGAGGAAATATAAAAGAAAACCAAAAGAAAAGGAAAAGGTAAAGAGGATGGGGGACAGAGCCGCACGGTACGATCGAGAGGGCGGCCATAGGGACTACGAGGGAGGGGGAGGGGGGCGGGACCACCACGGTCACTACCCTGCACAGCAGCAGTATGGTGGTGGTCATCATCGGGACAGGGATCGACCCGGCGGGGAAGGAAGGGACCACTACTTTCACCATGATGATCGCGACAGGGAATCTGATCGCGGCTCATCTGGACGCAAGCGCCGCCACGATGACGTGCGTGTTCTCCTTTTTTTTTTTGAAGATGGGGTGGATGAGGATTGATCTGAAACGTGGTGGTTGGCAGGATCGGGACTGGCGTAGGCGCGACGACCACCGCGAAGGAGGCCGACGCGAACGCGAGGAGCCCTCCTCAGTGGTCGTTCTGAGGGGCCTCCATCCCGACACACCTCAGGAAAAGGTAATTATTTTTATTTATTTATTTATTGGCAACGAAATAAAAATAAGACAAGGTTGATGAAAAGTGTATGAATGTACGTCGTGCAGATATTATTCACGCTGAAGGCCTATGGCCCGGTGAACGAGGTGCGGCTGATCAGGGACAAGGTGACGGGCGAGTCACGCGGCTTTGCCTTTGTGGACTTCCCGAGCGTGGAGGACGCCCAGCGCTTCATGGAGTATCACAGCATGCGTTTCGAGCTCGATGGTCGCATCATATACATGGACTACAGCCGACAGAAGGAACCGCACGGCGGTGGCGCCGAGCACAAGGATTGGATCTGCCCACAAGTACACTTTCTTTGCATGAGTTGGCTTCTGCAGGGCCTCTAACGTCCTCGTAACTCCACTGTAGTGCTCGACCACCAACTTTGCACGCCGCGTGGTTTGTTACACATGCCAAGCACCCAAGCCGCCAAACCCAGTCTTGGTAACTCCAAATCAAGAGGACACCGCCGAGCATCCAGGTCCGGTGCTTGCTGTGCGCGGCCTTGATCCATCTACCGTTGAAGCCACTGTAAGTTCACTGCATTCCGCTCTTCACGTTGATCATCACTCACTAAGAAACTGCCTTCTCATGTCAGGTTTATGCGGCATTCAGCTCCTTTGCGGCCATCAAAGAAGTGCGACTGGTGAGGGATAAGGTCACTTCTCTCTCGCGAGGATTCTGCTTTGTGGAATTTCACTCCGTAGAGGTATGAACGATTCTTCTTCATCATTTGGCTGTGGAATATAACAATGCACCTACAGGATGCTACCTACGTGCTGCAGAACTGTCAGCAGCTGCAGGTGGACGGACAGCTAGTGCGCATGAGCTACGCGCGTAAGACTCAGCCAGATAGACATCACCACCAGCCAAGCTATCACGTGGCGAATGCAGCTCTTGAGCAGGCCCAATGGGCGGCCCAGCACCAGCAGGCCACAGGCACGCGATCACATCATCGACGGCTCCCATGGAGACCCACTCTCCACCCGTAATCCGTCGATGTCCTGCATATAGAGTATCCTAAATTTGTGGTCCCTCCACCACAGGCTACTACGATCCTTCCGCCGCTGGAGCTTGGTCCGGTGCCGCACCCGCCCACGCAGCAGCCAGCTACACTGAAGCT